>QKYT01000364.1:79470-95948 GCA_003550305.1 Glomus cerebriforme | reverse complement strand
GATGGGTGGTCGACAACTGTAAAACCCTTCTCTGCCACCCGAACTATATATTTTGAATAAATCTCTTCAGGATGATAGGCGCCTAGAAGAGAGATATCATTTTTATTATTGGATAGATATTGAAAGTATATATGATCAATATGACCAGGCTCATAATCAAGGTCCGCTAAACCAGAGAAGAGCCTGGTTACTTCATTTATTGTTTTAGGGCCAGGCCTTGGGGATTTCTTTTTTTTGCGCAGATAGCATGGTAGTATATGCAAGAAGCAAGTATAAAATTACATAGAAAACTGTAAATCTTCAAAATAAAAAAAGTAATATGTATGACTCAAAAATGAAATAAAAAAGTATACGCCATTCTGGCCTCTAAACAGATTACTAGCATGAACATGCAATAAATATATAAAGTAATACCCAAAAGCAATCGATGCAAAGATATCCTGAAGTAGTAAATATGCAGGAANAAGAGCTAGAAGNCGAAAACAAGCAAGTTTATGGTAACCCACTCAAGCAGAATTATATATAGGAAAGAAAAGAGAAATTTCACTTGAGTGGCCTACCACCGATAGGCAGGAAAGAGGTTGGAAAGGCAGAAAGGTTCAGGAGAATACATGAAAAATNGTATGAAAACAGTATAGCCTGAACCAATTCGACACTCCGCATGTGCCTCACTCAACAATCAAAAAGGACATATAAGGGGCGGNATTGCAAGAATAGGCATAAATTCGGCATTTCATGCCTTATCCTTGGCAATCAAAAGGGTTATGGAAGGCAGGATTGCACATCTGGGTCACCAATTCGGCACTTCGTGCCTCATTTNNNGCAATCAAAAGGGTCATGAAAGGTGGATTGCACATCTGGGCNACCAATTCAGCACTTCGTGCCTCATCCCTGGCAATCAAAAAGTGAGGGAATGGATTGCGAAATGTCTTCGGCAAATAGATGGATTGCAAATTCGGCACTTTGTGTCTCATCCGGCAATCAAATGGGCATCTCCAAATCTCCGACCAACTGATACACCAGATCGAATCCTGAATATCCCTTGAAAGTTGCAAGAAGGTTGCGAGAAAGTGACAGGGAAGTGCCTGGAACTGGCGAGGAACTGGATCACATGATTAACGCAGTAAGGCGCAGTAGATGTCNTTAATTTCGGCCAGCACTAATCCATATTTTTTTCCAAAACTTTGAGACGCAATAACTCGGCATCCANANACCCGATTCATGNGGTCTTAGCATCATTGGAAAGCTCTCAATGCCCCCTCCAAAANAGCTCAAAACNGCACGAATTCAATCACAGGAAGCCAAGATATTCTGTCCCAAAGATCAGGTCAAAAATATAGCATAGTGTCGGCCAAAATCTGATCGCAAATTTACTGCGCCACCCGATCACAACATGATTTTTTGCAATCAATGCCAGCCTAGCATCTTGGCCACAAAAAGACCGCAGAGCAATGAAAACAAGCAGATAGCTAGAAGGTAATAAAAAGATGATAGAGCAATAAAAACAAGCAAATATCCACAAAGCAATAAAAAGACTACAGAGTAATAAAAACAAATGGATATCAATAAAGCAATAAAAAGGCCACAGAACAGTAAAAACAGTAACTAGGTAACATTATATTCATAACTAGATAACATTATAGCGCAACTGGATAACACTCTTATAAGAATGTTATCCAGTGCTGACTCCGACTTTATATTTGATATTGTGCACCATCCAGTGATCNAAATTTGATAAAACATAGCTTGTTGGAATCGTCTATTCAAGACGCATCGAATGGTACTAAATTCAGATCTCTAGCAGTGATACATCAATCGCTACTAATGATGTATTAGATAAAAGCATTAGGACACAATTAGCCATTGATATATCATCTCTAGAGATCTGAATTTAGTACCATTCGATGCGTCTTGAATAGACGATTCCAACAAGCTATGNTNTATCAAATTTGGATCACTGGATGNTGCACAATATCAAATATAAAGTCGGAGTCAGCATTTTGAAATTTTTGAAATTTAAAATTCNGAATTTTTGGAACCGGCGNGTTTACTCCTCNTCTAGTGATCCAATATTGACGATTTATAGCTCATTGGAATCGTCTCATTGAGACGCGTCGAATAACATTAATTTCATGTCTCTAGCATCGATACTTCGTCAGCAAATCGTACTTAAAGAAATTTACGTTTTCGTCGATAGNGAACGAAATATCGATGCTAGAATTTTACTTTTACCACCATTCGAATCGTCTTATTGAGACCATTCGAATGAGCTATATTTCATGTTTTATGGATCGGTGCATGCCGAATTATTCAAATTTTTGCATTTTTCACTTTTTTATTAAGTTTCGGTTTGAACCGAACCGAATTTTTCAGTTCCGGTTCCAGAACCGAACCGAACTGAAGTTTTCGGTTCGGTCTAAAAACCGAACTGAACCGAACCATTCAGAGCACTAATCCGGTTTATCCGAAATCCGTTCATTCCTTAATCTGGATTATCTAATCCGTTCAAAAACAGATGACGGATTGAACAGATTTCACCGAAGCATACCTCTAACCCTAGATTCCTACCAGTTTCTTGATAGTTTTAGAAGTAGTTCAAAAGCTGGTGAGTTTCAATAAATCATAAGATGATTGGCCAATCAGATTCAGAATTTTTTTCTGAATTCAGAAAAATGTCTTTTTTTGAGCAAATAGTAAAGAAAAAAGTGATGATTTTATATTCATACAGATTAGTTTGCAGATCTCTTATAAATGCATATATCATTTTATTTATTTAATAAGTACTCATACAGCATTTACAGACACACATGAATAAAAAAGGAGAAAGATCTGATATAGGCAAAACTTTATTGTTTTAACTGTATCATACTTTACAATACAACATATAAAAAATATGTGAAACTACATTCAAAAAACAAAATACAGGTATTGAGGGTGTTCGGTACTGTAACAGGATCATGTGACTATGATGTAGTTAATATCACTAATTCTTAAAATTTTTTATGATATAGTCAGACCCCTATATAATCACCTCCTATATAATCACACCTTTTTATAATCACCTATTTTTATATAACTGACTTAAAGTTAGTCAAAAAACCCTTCTTTAATCACATACATATTATAATCACTATTACCAAAAAATAATTAAATGTATATATTAGTTTTATTAATATAAAAATCTCTTTATAATCACATAATTTCTGATTGGCTGTAGATTTTAGTGATCATTTGCATTGTGCATATATAAACCTATATAAACGTGCAGTATTTGCAGTTTTAAAATGCCACTTTACTTTCTACACGTAATATTATGGCTTCAGAAAGACAAGTTAAAAAACATAGGTCAGCTATTAGTAATGACATTAAACGTCTAATTTGTGAATGGACTGAAGCTAATAAAAGTAAGACACACATAGAAATTGCTAATTACTTTAATGAAAAATACCCAAATTTAACAATTGAAAGAAGTACAATATCAAAAATCTTATTATAGAAAGAAAAGTGAAAAACTGTATTAGAAAATGAACAATCTAATAAAACTTTTAAACATAAATCAGTTAAATTTCCTATGCTTGATTCTGCTGTGAATATTTGGGTAGAAAATGTAATAGCAGGAGGTATAGTTCTTACAGATTTACTTATTAAAAAAAAAGCAAAAATTTTTGCTGAAGTATTTAATATACAAGAAAATCAGTTATGTTTTTTTAATGGATGGTTAGATAGATTTAAAAAATGAAATAATATTCAAAAATATTGTTTGCATAGAGAATCAGGAAGCGCACTATTAGGATCTCTTCTAGAAGAAAGAATAAAATTACATCAACTTCTAAATCGATTTACTCTTGATTGAATCTATAATATTAATGAAACAGGTCTTTTTTATAGAATGGCACCAAATTAAACACTTTCATCAAGACCAATTCTTGGTCAAAAAAAAGATAAAATCTGAATAACTGTTTTATTTGGTACAAATGCACTTGGTATAGATAAATTAAAACCATGGGTAATTGGTAATTCAAAACGTCCAAGAGCTCTTTCTCGTGTTAATTTTGATCATCTTCCAGTATATTATTATGGAAATCCTAAAGCATAGATGAATTCTGCAATTTTTAAAGAGGTAATTTTATAATTATTACATTTTTATAAATAATAAAATAATAAAATAATATATTAATATTATAATACTNTATTTATAGGTGTTGTTAGATATAGATAGGCATTTTNGATTACAAAATAAGAAAATTTTACTTTTAATTGATAATGCTCCTTCTCATTTTGATCCAACTTATTATTTACCAGATGAAGTAAATGATAATAATGAAACAAAAGCATCTATTAGTACAACACATAAATATAATTTTATTGTTATTAATATAAATTTTTATTTTAAATTAAATGAGATTAAATTTATAAATTTATTTTATAGAAAATCAGAATTGTAATGATGGTAATTATAGATCAAGAAGGCAACAACCTGATATTTTTCAGATTCAATTAATACACATTGAAGTAGCTTTTTTACCATTAAATACAACAAGCCATCTTCAACCTCTTGACACCGGAATCATTGCAAGTTTTAAAAACCATTATAAAAGAAATTATTGTCATTATATATTGAGATTATTTGAAAAAGGTAAAGATATTAATAAAGAAAAAATTAATATCAAAGATTCTATTAATTATTTAGCAGAGGCATGGGATAGTGTTACTGAAGAAATGATTATGAATTGTTAGATGAAAACAGGTATATTACCTTCTTCAAATAATGAAGATATAGCAAATGCAGTACAAGCTCAACAAGAAAAAGCAAATGATGAAACAGCTAATGTTGAAGAAATAATTAGAGAACTTAATACATCAGATGATGATCATGGTATTGCATTGGTAAATGCAATTAATGATTATTTTCGTGATATGAGAGAAGAAATTCAGACTGAAAATATTTTGATTGATGACGATATTGTAAAATTAGTTCAAGAAATGNGTGATGATAAAGATGATGATGATAATTCAGAAAAAAAGGAAATACAAGTTTCTTTAAATGATGTATTAAAATCTATAGAAACTTGGATAAAATTTTTTGAATAACAACATTCTGATGAATTTAATGTTGAAGATTTATATTTTTTTAAAAGATATCTTAAAACTACTAAACACCTAAAATTTCAAGCTAAAAAACAACTATTAATAATGGAATTTGTTAATTAGATTATAATATTTGAAGTATAATTTTATATGTATGGTAATTACTTTTATTTTTCAGAAATAATATAATTTTTTAATCTTAATAAATATAGTTTTTTTGCAGATTTAAAATGTAAGAATAAGGAGTAGTTGCGCACATTTATGTAATGATACAATTTTCATATTTCGCATAATTGTGTAATTTGAAAAGATATAAATTAAGTTTAAGATCGGATGGGTGGATAGTGGGGGGGACTGGAAGAAGGGTTTTGTTAAAGTTTTTTTTTAAAAAAAATTTTGTAAATTCTAGTTGTTATTATTATTATTATTTTAAAATTTTATTGTAATTTTTATTATAAAGTTTTTTACAAAAAAAATTTTTTACAATTATTTATATTTTAGTAAAGATTTTACATGCTAATTTATAACAAATTTTATATTAATAGTTTTACCTTTATAAAATCACATTATTATATTTTTAATATAATGGTGAATATATAGGGATTTACTTCTATGTAATCACACTTCTATATAATCACCAATTTTGATGTAACGGACTTAGTGATTATGGAGGGGTCTGACTGTATATGCAACTTCACTTCTAGTTAAATCTGAAAAACTGGATGCAGTAAAGGATTTGATATGACAAATCTTATCTTCCCTTATCACGCTAAAGATGTCATAAATTTTTTTGGCTGTATCTATAAGTAATTCAGATGAAAGTAATTTAGGAAAGTTTGGGTTTGAGGCGAAACTAGTTTAGGAGGAAGTTTAGACTATAAGGCGAAACTAGTTTAAGAATTTGTTAGAGGGTTTAGCCCAAATCATTAGTATCTACCCTCCTGCATATCACAGTCTTTTTCCAATAAATTGGAAGTCTTTTCTTAACTTCTTCATTCAACTTCATATGTGCCGTCTGTGATGGGTTTTTGCATTAATTTAGCGAGACACTCTGATAGGACTTTTCCAAAGCGAAAATAATTGAGAATAGCATCTCGATTTGTTTGATTCCTCTTCTTTTCTGCAACATCAATATCGTAGTATAATTTGTAGAGTTGGTTGGATATGTCTTCCATGTTCAAAGCTTTGGATGGTGTACTAATTGATAGCTCATCAAGTGTAAAGTCAGACAACTCACAAATAATAGTTTGCGTCTTTGTATCCTGGTAGATCTACATTTACCCTCTTATCTCCTCCTTTTCCTAGGCATTTCAGGTGAAATGTAATACCTTTCTTTTTCCAACTCATAGTCTGTCAGCATCCAGAACACAACTTGCGCATATTATTATCAATACATTCGAAATGTACCATATGTTTGCATAGCAATAATACAACCAGCTCTGAAGATTCTGCAGAGATTTCTACAGAGTACTTTGCACATTTGTTGGTCTGAATTATTAGTATTAGCGGATTATTATCATTACTAATATGACATGTACCATAACTTAATACTTCTCTTCTATCAATTTCTTTTGCACAAGTCCAATGATGAATATGCCCACATACATTAATTATAACAGAAGTGGGAGAGTTGTCTGACAAAATTAGTTTTTCGCAATATATACATAGGCCATTGTCTAGAATGGTGACATCACTTGACTTTATTGCTGAAAAATCAGACTCCTCATAAAGTATGTCTTTAGGAAGATATTTAAGAATATTTAATGCAATAGTTTTGAGATGTTTATTATGATTTAGGATATTCCAATTTTATTGTCCTACACTTTTGATAATGATTACGTCCTCTATATTGGTTAAGTCCTCCTCCTCTATAATGGATAGGTTTTCTATACTTGGTGGATTTTCCATGTCAAATGAACCCTCTTGGTTTTTTATATCTACCTTCGATATCCTAGTTTTGAATATATGTGAAGGTAAGATGAAACCTCTGGGATCAATCCAACTTGCTTTTATATCACTTGTAAAATTTATAGGAGAAAATATTTTCTGGATTTTCACCAGCAATTACGCATTGCATTTCATCATTTTACTAATCCCTTGTAAATCGATAAAAATGATGAAGGATGAGCATACATATTCCCAAATTTCATATGCGAAATAATGATTGCTGGAAAAAATATTCATACCCAAATATTGTTTTACTGATATGATAATAGTGTGGCCGAAGGTATGACATGCAAAAATAAATATAAATCAAGTCAAAAAAAATAATGCGAATATATATGCAATTCACATGTCATACAACCCTTATTCATTCAGCAAGAGTTTTTCTGATATTATACTGTGAAAGATTTTGTTTATATTTCAAGAAATTGGCATAATCAATTCCTGTCAGAAAAATCCAATAAAATATGATATGAAATAATAATATGATATGATCATTTTGCCAAAGGCATAGAAAGAAAAATCAGCTTTACTAAATATTGATTATAATTAATTCCATAATTTTACAATTTTTATTTGTAATATTAGAAAATTTTTCAATACATTCAGATTTTTGTATATACATGTTAAAAGAAAAAAGCAAAGTTAGTTTGACAGAATTAACAATACATAATATACAGCATTTTACAGGATAAAATTAAAACTTTGTATTATTCTTTGCGGTAGCATAGAGATCTGGAAAGATCGTGCAAAGAGGTTTTCTTGTATATTCATATACAGTTCCATTTTGCACGATCCATCCCAACCAATCCCCCTCTTTTTTCAGGTACTTTGGCTGATCTTTAAGATTCCCAAGTGGCCACAATATTTGACTTTCATCATCCCATTTAAAAACACGCTCATAACAATCTAGGAAAATTATTCCAAAGTCAACTTCTCCTATGATTATTATATGATTAAACCCAAACTCTGCAATGCATTCTATATATTCAGCAGTTAGGTCTTCTGGTTCACTATTGGTGAGAATCTTACGACCAATAAAGGTTGCAATACGGGATTTATTTTCAAAAGTGTCAACTAAAATAGATAAATTATCGCTAATTGATGGAGAGCTATCATTTTCATTACGTGCTGATATTTGTAGCATGGATGTTTGATCGTTAATGGCTGATGCATCTTCCTGGGCAGAATAAGAATGCGCGAATATAAAATGACATCGTTCTCCTGACTGGATTTGTACATTGTTTCTCAAGGAAGTGATTCGGAGTAGTTTCCCAAAAGGTGCGAGCTTTTTTCCAATTGACTCACTGTTAGAGCATTTTTCATATCTGATACTAACTGTAGAATCCTCAAATTCTTCACCTTTGATTTTGCTGACTTTCGATTCACTGGCACTAGGTAACGAATTGATGCACTGAACATGCATTATTCTGGCATCTTCAGATGATAGGCATAGGTCTAAAGAAGAGCTAAAATATCCTAAACTGTAATACCCAAAATCGGTTGGAACTTGTCTAAGTATATCATTCTTCCTATATGACTCAAGGGAATAATTATTTTGTCTTTCCTACATAACAAAAAATATTTTTGAGCACTTTTTTCTGTACAATCTCTCTCTTCTTAGTTCTTACATGAATGGAGTCACAAACTCTGTTATTAATTCTTTCTGCCATGGCTTGTTTAGACATTTCAACCAACTAAATGAACTAAAAAAAGGTTTCAGATTAGTGAATATAGTGAGACACCTGAGACGGGCTTAACCTACTTTATAAATTCTTCTATTTCAAAAGTCACCATATATATATAAAGGATTGACTGATTAATAATCAATCTTGCATATCCAAAAAAACAGGTTTACTAACAAATTATACCGATTGGTGATGAATAATGATTACTATGATACTAATAATTGGTCATCTTGATCATTATACTTGTGATACCCTGCAAACTTGCTAAATGTCATGCTTAATGCAAAACTGAAATGTGTGATAGGTTACACTAATTAATACTATATTAGGAAGGCATGATGTTTATCTGTTGCATATATTGCATTAATAAAATAAAAAAAAAAAGTTTTTTTACGTTAGGGGTGTTGGCATATTTGTCACATATTTTATTTGTTACCGCAATCGCTAATCTGTCACACATTTTGGTTGTGCCATACATGATAAATGTGAAGATTCTTTCATGGTACTTTATTAATAAATACATATGAGCAATGAAAAAAATAAATACAAGTGCAGGAATTAGCCTACTGACTACTATATATGATCTATTTCATTCTATGCTATAATCACAAATTTGAATTTATTGCTTGAAGTGAAGCAAGTAAAATAATATTCTATTTCATTATTATACTATTCACTATGTAATCCATAATTCCTATGTTTTCTATCGCAAATAGGACATGGTAAGCTCCATGGCTGAGGTGATGCAAAATTATAATTATCAATCCCTTTAAAGTTATTTCAGAATTTCAAGTATGTAAAATACTCTAACATGGATTTGATAATTAATTCTGGATCAGATTTGGCTTCAAAGGTGATAAACCCTTTTTCTTCACATTGTTCAGAAAAATATAAATTGGATACTTTGTTTTCTGGCTTTGAATTTATGACTTCTGATGCATGTACTTCTGATAATTGCCATGGCTCATGCCAGTTTCCTTTTTATATTTTTTGTATAAGCTGAACCAAATCTTATCCATTGAAATGCTTGGTAATCCACTTAATTTGGCATGCCAATCCAGATATTCAGAAGTTAGTATTTCATCAGATTTGCTCATGTTGCCTTTTTCTATGATTACAGATCAATTTAAATTCCTAAATAGAAAGCTGTCTAATATTTTTTATCATATTTTTAAAAAAATAATTAGATCATCTTTCGAAGTATCTATGATATAAGAAAGGTATGAGGCAAAGTATGGAAACAAATAATATTCACAGAGTTGCGAAGCGAAGCAGAGCATGTATGCAAACATGAAAACAAATAATGTTTACAGAGTTGTAAAATAAAGTGAAGCATGTACGCAAAATATAAGAATAAATAATATTTACAGAGTTGCAAAGTAAAGCAAAGCATATATGCAAAATATGAAAAAATTATATAATATAAATATATTCATATTGGATTCCAGGAATATCTCTAGAATATTTCTAGCACTAGCTCGTCATTAACCTATTACTAGCCTAAATTTTTGCAAGTTTTTGATACTGATAAAATTTTTGATAACAATACTTACTTAAATATTTTTTGCAAGCATTATATGCAGAGAAAATCAGTTTGCCATAGTTTATACAAAGAACCTACCTAGGGGATTTCTAATAAACTTTATACTCTTTTGATCAATAGCATCCCTTATTGCAAACTGTTTTATTTCATAAGATATAAGGATAACAATAAAATCCCATAGTTTCTTTTTTAAATAAATTTCTAACTCTAATTATCTGAATAAAATAATTTTTATTTTAAACTTTTTCTAATACTATATAATCTTTTGAGAAAATATAAGCAAAATACTAAGTAGTATTGGTAAAGTATTAGAATAATTGTTCAAAAAATTTCTTATCAAGCTGAAACGATCCATCATCAGTACCACCTGAGTTATCCAAACCTTTTGAGTCACTAGAAGCAGAAGAAGAGTCAGAAGAGAAGGAAGAAAGCAAGACTGTCAATGAAGAAAATATAACAGATTCTGAATCTGAATCTAATAATGAATCCAAAGTAGAAGATTCAATAATAATATTTTGAAGGATAGAAGATCCTATTTTCAAAAGAAAAATAGAAACTAAAAGAATCTCTAATCAAGCTTTATATATTGATTATCTTACTACTATTTCAGAAACTTATCTCTATTAAGAAGATCTATAGTATTATTCATATTTGAGAATATCAAAGATTAAATTAGTGAAATTTATAGAAAAGAATTATCTTGCTTAGGAGGTATTAAAATAAAAATAGTCTTTATTGCTTATATATATCAAATTATACAAAAAGAGCATTATAGATATTTTGCTTATAGAATAGATTAAGGTCATAAGGACTTGTCAAAAACTTATTTAGGCAAATCAAGTGGGTATTTGATAGTCAGATCAAATCCCAGAAATTATTGAAGTGGGTAAAAACAGAATAATAGAGTATTAGCATAGACATCATGTATTATGGGTGTAATTCTGAACTTTTGTATTTATTTTTCACATGTATACTGGGTTACGTCCCGAATATTGTATTTACTTTTAATAAAGTGAGTCTTTATATTCATGACATTGAATAATTCCTGTTGTGTATAAAAAAATAATATCAGCCATGTCAGTTAGTAAAGTTAACCCATTCAAACTTAAAATGATAAGATGGGTTTAAGATTACAAATGTACAGGCGAGATAAGAACATGCTGAATTCTTAGAAAGAATTATAAAATTAAAACAGACTTGGATAGAAAGAGAATCTAAGAAAAACTGCAAATTTCAAACTAAATGCATTCAGATAGCTAAGAAAATTCTTATTGAAGAACTGATAATCAAATATCATCCTTCTTTCTTGAATGGATTAGAGCTTGATACCTTCTTCCAAAAATATTGAATCGCATTAGAGATGCAAAGGGTCAACATCAGCTTTATAGTACTAGCTGATATAAGGATGTTAAAAAACTCAAAGATGTTGTTAATTATAATCAGCAAAAAAAGATGTATATATTAAGATAATGGAATTTTTCTTATTGAGGTATGGTATGATAAAAACTGGAAATTGTTATTTCTAAAAGAATACAAAAAATTAAAATGTTTATTAATCAAGTATTCAAAAGCTTTGATAAGTAATGAATTAACATTGGAAAGCCTTTTTCTTATATCTTTTATTGTCTGAAGCATTAGCGAAGAACTATTTACTATAATAACTTAACAAAAAATATTTTATTCTCATTTTTGTCTCCATCACAAACATCAATTTTATTTTCTTTATTAAAATGCATCATGATTATATAACACTTTTCTAAAAAATACACCTGAAATATACTAAAAAAGAAGATCGCGTAATGGCATAACATTTGTGCCATGGTCATGTCACTCGCATAATACTTGTGTAGATTGCATAATACTTAACACATATAACAAATAATTTGTTGTTTTTGATCTTAATACCGCAACAGATTTAAACAGTTTCCGTTTCCCTATATATTACTTTGATGATATACAGTGTATTTTCTCAAGAGTATCACATATAGAAAAATGAACTTTATCGCTCAAAATCATATAGTAAATAGATATTACATAGATTTAGCAGTATTTTATATGCATATGTTACTAATGTGTAAAATTATTTTTTACATTTAGGAAAGATATATATAAGGAAAAAATTCAGAAGAAAGAGTAAGTGGAAACTAAATAAGAAAGGAAAATGAGAATTGAAAAATATTGTATTAAGACTTTGATGATGCCTCCTTAGCTTAAAAATAAGAAAAATGATATAGATAAGAAAGTTAAAATTATAATATAATAAAGATTTTTTGCTCATATAATCCTAATTATTTACCTAATTTTCTGTTAAGCTCATTTATTAATTTCATAATCAGTTTCACCAGATTTGGTTTTAATTCATAAAGACCAGGTTTATGCATTAATTTTTTCTTAAGAAATGCTTTACCAGTAAGCTTCTGATCTCAGATTTTCTTGACATTAATTTCATTAAAATCTAAGTCTCCCATTCTAGATTTAAGAAATTTTTTAACATTATTTGGAGTCCATTTTCTTATATCTTCTGGAAGTTTATCATCTAATGGCAAGATAAAAGAGATAATGATAAGTACACGTTAATTTCTTATACCGTCTAAAATTACAATTTCACTAGAAATTTTTACTGCTTTTCTATTGTTATTTCAAAGGTGTTTTCTGTTATCAATAATCTGAGTTAAAGTACTTTCTGTTGTAAGTAACTGTTGCTTTACCTAACCAGAAAGAAATGTTAATAGTATATTTGACTTGCAAATTTTCAGATAAAAATTACCTGCAATATATTAATCTTCAAATGTGAACAGTCATGTTTTAGGTTTATGATTTTCTTCTTCAGTTTATTTCTCCAATACTAGTAAAAACAAAAAAAAAATAGAAAATTAAAACATTCATAAGTCTCATTATATCGAACAAAGAGTTCAACACTGTAAATTAAGAATTACAGCTTGGCTCAAGTGTTGAACTAGGAGTTCCTCACTGTGGATTAGAAGTGTTACTGGAATTAAGAGTTTCTGCTTATGCTTAAAATGTAAATGGAACTGGAAGTTCATAACTGGAACTATGAGTCACAGCTTCAAATTGAAAGGAATTAAGAATTTTCAGTTTGCAATCATGATTAAAATATTGTGACTAAGAGTCACCATGTTAAATCTTTATCTTACTAACAAAATTAATTTCCAATTTTTAATGATTAATTGTGCTTTTTTCTTTTGCTCCTCACTAAAAACAGAATTCAAATTCACAATAGTTATAAGATCTTTCTTTATATTATCTAGTACATATTGCCAATCTTTCATTTTAAATTTGTACGATAAAATTTAATTAGATTGTTGCATATCTAGTTTTTGATTGGAATGACGTTATATGAATCCAAATTCATGCATTTGAAGGGTTTAGAAACAGAAGACATAGTTTTGAGCTAGAAGAAAAAAATAGTGACTAACACATTAACAATACGAGATTAGATTTTTTATATCATTTATCTCATCGCACAATATATTTATACTATACATCAGTATGTAATAAAATAAAATAATCAGCGTAACCTGTTACACATTTCAGATATGAGATCACTAATACATTTCATCAAAAATGAGGCCTTTTTTGGTGATGATTCTGCCAGATATTTTAAAACAAGTTCATTAAGTAATGTTTATATATTGGTTTTGACTAGAACCTATAATTTGTAATTATTTTTTTCTGTTAAACATTTAATGCATCTTTTTCCAATTTTTATTTGAGAAATTTGATTAGAGAAGGTTAATGAATTAGCAGAAGAGAATGATAAAAGTCTTGCTTTGTTGTTCAAATCCTCTTCTGATAAAAAACTACTAAAGATAAATTACATTAGATACATCATCTATCAAAACCTGACCTGTTACCAAAAGTAATCATTCTATCTCTATTTTATCTGACAATCCCAGAGAGAAGCAAAAATATATTATTGGGTTGGTGCTAGAGTGATTTTCTTATCTATCTTTATAGGGTAGTAATGAATGTGATGATAGCTTTAGTCTTAATAATTTGGCATCCTGTCCTATATGCAATGGAAATCATAAAGAAAAAAGTATATGGAATAATATAAAGGATAAATGGGATGCTGGCAAATATTGCAGAGAATGAACTTATCATCTCAAATACAGGGATGCTCTTAATCATAAAATCCCAATAATATCTGTAAAAGCAATATGAAATTTTGTAATAATTTATTATATTATTAAACAAAAAAAAATCTTAAGAATTTGGTGAATTCATCATCAAATATTATTTAATACATCGAAAACATGTTTTGTTTTAATTTTTTTGGCAAGTATTCAATGGTATTTATCATTTATTTAAGAATTAAGACTTTTATTTTAGTAGGTCATAATTTTAAAAAAGCGTGTCAGCTAGTGTTCTGCACAAATCGAATCAAATCACGAATCGTTCAAATTCAATTCGATATTTGAACGAATCAAATTAAATCAATTCGGATTCGATTTGAATTCAGTTCGAATTTGATGCCGATGTCACGTGATTCATAATTCCAGCCGGAATTAAATAATCTGCAAGAAAATTGCCTTTTTGAAAATCTTGTATAACCTAAAATTCCAATTTTTGAGAGAAACAAAATTTCCTTTTTTGGTTTGTATAACATTATATAAGATCCAAATAAGATAATTTTGGCTAGCTTTATAAAATTTGGGCAAAATTAAACAATCGGTCAAATCGATTCAGATTCGATTCGGATTCGATTCGCAATTCGAAAATTCTGAATCAAATTCGAATTAAATTTGATTCGACCGAATCGTCAGCAGAACACTAGTATCAGCAACAATTTCATGATTATATTCAGATATCATGTTATCATATGATTAATTCAAAATCAATATGATTTGTTAACAATCACTTAACTACATATTAATAAATTACAAGTTTTTGCAAAACAATGGTAATAAATAATGATAATACCATATTATATCAGTTAGTTTTATAAATTACATCATTAATTATAATATTATAATATTAAGTCTAAAGTTTTATCTGATTAGAAGACATTCAAAATAATCTTCTCAAACCCTTTGTTTTGTTAAAATCAACAAAAATTTGTCATTTGATATTATTTTTCTTTAATTTAATAAGGTTTTGATGCATCATTACTCAAATCTTTAATTAATAAATGATATTTTTATATTTCTTTATGAAGAACATCAGATCAAATATTTTAACCAGGATACTTTTCTTCAAGATAAAGTCTTTGTTGTGTTGTAAAAAAATGAATTTATTTTGTTAAAAATTCAATATCTTTTACATTTCCTCTATCATTTTTGCTTTATTTTTATAATCAATAAGTTAACAATTAAGTTTATAATAATACTTATTTAAAATTATTATAATAAATACTTATTGATTATTATTAGGGCTATGATATATATTACCTGATATTAGTTTTATAAGAGGTCCTACCCCTCCCTGATAAGATTTTTTCAACCAATAATATTTAAATATATATATAGTATTAATTTTGACCAATAAAAATGCATAATTTTATATTATGTAAGATTTTGTTTTACCCCACCCCCTAAAATATTACCTAATAAATATTATGCTTCAATATCTTTTTCTGGTTTTGATAAATTAATATGTACTTTACAATTCATTTGAATTGATTTACTAATTTTCTCTTTTGATAAGTTTTTTTATTTATTTGGAGTTCAATTAATAATTTTCTAAGTTTACCAGAATGTTGACAAGTAATTGTTAATTTTTAATATTCACTTTTTATGTTATGTTTGGATTTATCTAAATACACTTCTCAGTTAAAAGTATCTGACCACCCTAAAAATTAAAAATTAATTAAGAAAATTGAATTTTTTAATAAAAATTTTACATTTATTTTAAAGTATGAAGTGTTAAAAACAATTAAGAAATGTTTTTTTATTTAAAAAGGATGTAAAATTCTGTATAAATATTTAGAGAATTTCTATTTGTACACGGGTGTTTGAAACACTGTCACGTGACTTAATATAAATCACATGACTAACTTTATTATAATCGATGAATGNATATATTGTACATAAAAATCAATGAATGCATGATCGCATATACACTGATACACAAATATACTTCTATACTACATTTTGACACGTCTTTGCATAATGGCCGAATTGCTTACACTTTCCACATTTTCGGCCCCTTGTATTATTTGTCTCATCTATAACATCATTACCATCTGCTATATT
>QKYT01000364.1:19965-61195 GCA_003550305.1 Glomus cerebriforme | reverse complement strand
AAATAACAAGGGACAGGAAAAATTAACAATGTTTCAATGTTGCTTATCATGATCTTAGATACTATTCAGATAATCTTTTTTTTTTTTTTTTTTTTAATACAATAGAATCTATAATAAAGAATTATATATATATAATCAAAAGATAGACTTTTTGTAAACGCACTTCAGCCGTAACGGCTTTGGTATAGTCAGGCAAGATTTACTGTCAAAGCATTCTCGCATGAATTCCCACTCTTATTCTTTATCTTGGTTGACATAATCCTTCATTAATTGTATTCTTATTGTCTAGCAATTTCTCCATTAAAGGTTAACTTCCCCCCCCCAGGCAGGATGATTTTTTTTTTTGTGCTCAATCTCATGCTATCTTAAAAATTTTCGGAAATTTACGGGCAAATGTTTATGATGGTAAATCAAATATTTTTGTTATTGGAAAATTCCCGGGAGTTTTAAAATAGGATATAATATAATTCTTAAAAATCACAATTTAAATGTCACCAATTAATCATAAATTAAATTAAACAGTGATCAACAAAAATCAACGATGAAAACGATGGATACGATCGAGTTTTTGTGGGATGATAGGATCGAGTTTTCGTTGTTTGTCAGTCTGCAAAGTCACACACATGGTATTAATTAGGGTGATGCTGTGAGATCAAATACTGATTTAGCATTGATTAAAGATTCTACTTTAGATTGAGATGTTTTGGTTAGTCTCTTCTTCATTCATGCAATGAAAATCTTTGTGTAAAAATAATATATATAATTCGACAACCGCACAGGTTCCGTACTTCCCGTTGTTATGCAGCATTTTTTTCAATGAAGGATTTCTGGGGCCTTAAAGTTTAAAATAATATATTTGCGATTACTTAATATATAACTGATAAGGTCTCAAACACTCAATGACATTCATAGAAGTTTGATGAACAGTAAAGAGTTGCACATGTACGATGCATTTTCCTTTGACTCGTAAAATGCATCTCTCATGCTTAATCATTCCCAATCAAAATCATTCTGCATGTATTCTAGATTGTACAAATTTTATATAAAATTTTCCAATTTCTCGTAATGATTATTGTAAATATTTATGTCTGTGCTATAAAATTATGCAAGTCTAATGTCCAAATTAAATAGGATTCACGCATCTTCTTTCATCTTGCCTTTTATTAACAAATAGATTCCGTGGGCGTAAAAAAAAATTAAATGGAAAATCGTTGGCTTTCCATTTTGAATTGAGGATTTTCATTTTTACAATAGTTTTCACGCATAAATTTGTAACTCTATAATAATATCAAGATATAATTATTTCATTTCTTTGTTTTTTTTTCCATAGGCAAAACATGCATTTTATATTAAATAATTTAAAGGAGTCTTTCAGCTTCAACCAGTAATATTCATTTTCTTTATGTGTTGATAAAATTCTTTCTTATGATAGGAAAATTAATAAAAAGGCATGAGAACAAGTTACAAAACCAGATTTGTATAAAATTAAAAAAATCTCGATCAAAAGTAACAGTTTAAACTTTATAAACCAAAGATTGTACGCCATTCTTTATGAAGAAAATTTTATCACAAAACTTACTATAATTAATCTTATCCGGCAAAACCTTTTTCTTTTTAAATAAAAAAAAAAAATTATATATATATATTTCGTGCGTTGATTGAGTAATTGTTTATTTTATAAATAAATTCTTTATTATATGTTGTGATTTATTCAAACAAATTTTTTTACAATTAATTATACCTTTTCCGTATAATTTTTTTTTTCATTTTTTTTTGGGTCAAAAAATTTTTTTTTTTTTTCTGTTTACAATTTATTTAATTTATTTGTAATTTATTTATCAGATTTGTTTATCAATCAAATAATAATAATTTCTCACGAATAACGTATATCTATTCGACTTTTGAAAATTAAATTGCGTGATATTTAATTATTTTAAAGTATTTTAACTTGTAAAAGTAAAAAAAAGGCAATCATTAAATCATTTAATTAAATTAAATTATAAATACAAGCTCTCTTCAAAGTCGCGCGATTTATTTATTAGTTAAAGTTATTTAAATCTCCTTTTTCATCCCTGAATCTTTATTATTATTATTTTTTTAAAAAAAAAACTTTTTATTTTTATTTTTTAAAAAGAAAAAAAACAAACAATTCCAAAAAAAGTATTTTAATTTTCTCCTTAACAAAATCGCGTGATATTAATTTCAACCAACGAAGAAATTGAGGGAACAGAATAAGTTTTTTTTTTCTCTATTGGAGAAACAAATTTGGGATTTATTTATTTTATCGATATTTTCTTTCGTGTAAGTGTTATAAGTGTGCAAAAAATTTGTACGACATTGCACCATCGCATTAATCGTCCAATAATTATACTTTAGAAGAGGGCAATTAAATAGTTTGATATACCCCATGTACACGTTAGGAATAAGGGTTTTTTTTTCTTCTATTTTGTTTCTTTGTTTTGTTATATTGTTTATTTGCTGTCAGTTGGCGGAATCTTTTGACCAAAACAATTCGGGCACTCACCCCAGCCATACCATTTTGTGATATAATTTAACTGAGTAAAAAAGGGTTTTTAATTAATTTATGGGTATTATAAATTTATACTCTCAAAACAGATTGGGGATCTTACTCTGACGAACTTGGGAATTGTTTGATAAGATAAGGGAAGAATGCGATACTCATTAACACATTGTGATACCATGTGATACTTTGCATTTTCTTCTGCAGGAACAAAAAAAAAAATTATCTTTGGGCGCAAGCCATGAAATAAAAATCCTTTAAATGAAGCGTAGATCTCTGTTTTTGCATTGTTGCTGATGCTCTCTTCGATAGACAAACCGCGCACTTTTTAGATTGTGTACATAGAACTTTCTAATATAAAATTAACGAATTTCATTATAAATTTTTTTTTTTTTAGTTTCTGTCTGCTGTAAAATTTTCCTTCTGGCTCCTTTTTTTTTTTGAAAAAAAAAACTTTAAAGAAAAAAACTTCCTAAAACGATGGACAGCACTACAGTATGTTCTTTACCATCGATCGATCACATGACGTCGAAACCAATTGTCGTGACGTCACCAATTAACAGACAACCGTAAAGCTTTTTTTTTTTTTTTTTATAAATTTTTTTTTTTTTCACTTTTAATTATAATATATTAAATAAAATAAATTCATAAAAAATCCAATTAAAGATTCTATAAAACAATGTCTGAATCAAAAGGGTCCCTTCCACCATTATCATCGGTATTGCGTCCTCAACATCCTCAGCATAATTTATCAGATATTCAAAGAGAAAGTCCGGACTCTGTGAATAGTCACCGCTCTCCAATGATGTCGCATCATGCTGATAATACACCAGTTATCCATGAAAAATACGATGGTGTGAGCCACGAAGATCATAAACAGCAACAGCAACATATAGTAAGAACAACCCCTCCCTTATTTCAAGCTCCTCACAATCACATATCAGGACAATTGAATTCTCCTGACCATCGTCCACCTCAAAATAGTGTTGCACATTCTTCACAACGCGATATGCGTTTGCCTTCTTTCAAACATTTTGAAAATATTCAGCAACCATCATCATCCATAAAGCAACATCAAGTTTACTCCCCATGTCCTCCATCACAAACAGCTAATATACAAATACCTACACCAACCCCTCCTCCTATTTACAATACATCAAAACCATCTACGATGTCAAATGGTATTAGAAGTTCACAACAATGTAATTTAGAATATTCGAACACTTTTAATCATTCAGAAATATTACCACAATCACCATCACATCTTGCTCAAAATTCTACAATGTGGACAAGAACTCAACCAATTTCACATTCCCCAAAACAGTCCCAATCACCTGTTGTTACTAGCATTTCATCTCAAAAAGCTCCAATATATCAAACTATAGATTCAAAACCACCGGTTCGATTTATTACCAACAATTTTTCTCAAGAATATCAGAATAATGGATCTTTTGTTAAAGATAATGCAGAATCAAATGTTGGTATGCAGAATACTGACAAGTTATTAGCAGACATGCAAAAGGTAAATTGATTGAATTACAAATGAGACAAAGTTTATATGGTTTTTTTATAGTCATAATGAGTAATATTTCACGTTTTTTTTTTTACAGATCGCAGACCATTGTACTATAATTAGTCAATTTGCAACACAGTATGTTGAATATCGTAACAAATCATTTCCACCTAACTCATGGATTTCTAGTCCTACAGGAACAAATCTGGAGCAGCAAGTATCTGAAATGATCAGCAGGACGTGTGAAATTTTAAATGTATTGAATTGTGTTAAAGGTGAAATTGGTCAAACTGTTTCGGTAAAGATCTTTTTATCTTTTATTTCTACATGATAAATTTATACAAGTTTTTGAACTAAAATTCGTATGAAATAATAACTTATAGAATGATCAAGATACAATAAACTTAATCAGAACCAAAAGAACAACAGTTGGCCCTTCCGCAACTCGTACTAAATACCGAAAAAGGAGTGTAAGTTGGTTTATTATATATGATTGAGATGTTTAACAAATAATTGATCGATAAATTTTTTTCCTTTAGAAACGTGCTGCGCCTCCTGGCCGATGTCATTCATGTAATATATCCGAGACTCCAGAATGGCGTCGAGGTCCCGATGGCGCCAGAACTCTTTGCAACGCTTGTGGTTTACGTAAGTTAAATTATACCATTTTCATAAATTTTTTGAACCAATGTTTATTCATATGCATAATTTAACATGTATATAGACTTTGCAAAATTGACTCGAAAACGTGCTCTTTCGGCCATGCAACAACATCAACAACCACAAGTTCAAGTTCATAAAATGTCTCAAATGAATCAAATGACCCGCAATACTTCAATCTTACCTTCTATTCAGCCAAATGGCGCGCAATCTAAGCCTCCAATGGGTATCATTGGAGGAATACATCTTGCACCACCTCATCAGTCATCGCAAATGATGCAAAGTCCTCCTAAACGTCTGAGACATGATATTCCTATAAATCATCATCATATGAACGCGCCTATCAATGGAAATTACTTAAAAGCATAAAAAAAGGATAATTTTTCAAAGAGTTGAGGTGTTATGGAAATCATTCCCGATTTTTGTAGATATGTTTAGAGGATTTCTCACCAATTCAACTTAATATTTCGATTAAGGTCAGAATTGTGGGCATCCAATAAAAAAAATATATTTTTTTGTATATAGAATTATTTCCACTTTCGTCAACATTAAGATTTTTATTACGTTAACGAAAAAAAAAAGAATTTTTTTTTTTTAATTTTTTCAAATATTGTATGATAAGGTAAACTATTTTAAAAGCAAACCCAAAATCCAAGTTACGCGTGTTGAGAAATATATGAAAAAAAAAATATAAAGAAAAATAAAAAAAAAGAGAATCTAGTAAAAAAGGTTAGGCATATATCATCTATGTAACCTAAGATTTAGTTAAATATCGATTTTTTAATAAATCTGAAACTTTTCAGTATGATCGACGTGATTTCTCCTGTCACGTGATAGTAATTTATTGATGTCATTTAATCAATCAAATTTTTTTTTTTTGTATTTTGATATTCACTATAAATCATCTTTTTTATGTCCCATTGTTTTAACAGAGATTGTAAAAAAAAAAATTCTGGTTTTACGACAGGTAATTTTAAGCAAGGATCTTCAAATGTAAATCTGTATATTTCATATTTGACGCAATTATTTCAATCAGGTTTTTTCAACTTCAAAACGGTCTAAGGGGTTATCTTAGATGATCTTTTCCCTTAAAATGTCAATTGAAAAAAAAACTTTAGATCTCATTGTGGAGGGAAAGATTTCTTGTTAACCAGAAATGTAAATGCATTAACGAGACATTGTACTTTGTACTTTACATATGTGGCGGTAATTATTTATGTGATATGTATCATACAGTCGTTCTCTTTATAAAAGTCCCTTTTTGGGTTTTAATGTGAATTTAGTAAAAGTTGGTTGTCAAATTGGGGATTTTTGAATGAGATGGGATACTTAAACTGTTACCCAACAAATCCATTTAATTACCAATTAAACTTTCTTTGTTCGAGATTTCTAACAGGATTTGAATGAAGTTCCACATGTAAATAGTCTTTTTTTAAGTTTCTTTTTTTTCATATGATAATATTTAATTACTTGTATCACATTTTACAATACTTTGGCGGGAATTATTGTTAATTAGGTTAGTTTTTGGCCTGAGTTACCAACTTTTAAAAATGGTACGAAAAATAAAAATCAAAATATTACGTTTGTTTATTATTACTAATTATATCTGACAAATTAAATATTCATACTGTATTAAAAAAGTAGTCGTTCATCTGAAATGTGTAATTATTATAATTTAACCTTGAATAAATGTATAGATAATAAATAATTTTTCTTTTTACTAACATCGGGCTTCTTTAGCTCAGTTGGTTAGAGCGTCGTGCTAATATGATTCAGATTCAGTTACGCGAAGGTCATAAGTTCGAGCCTTATAAGAAGCAAAAAAAATTTTTTAATTTTTACGTAATTTTCTTGATCACATGATAATATTTTCACTGTAGTAACCAATCACATTTTAAAAAATTTCTCGTTGAAAGCGAAAATAAACTTTCCACAAAATGATATAATATAAATGTATAACTGTGATAACACCAAGAAATAAAGTAAACATCAAAAAATATGATGTTTTTCAGACAGAATGTTTTATTGTGTTACACAAATTCCATATATCCCTCAATGATACTTTATTAATCAAACTGATTAGCCCATAATTAAAACGCGTAATTACATCAAAAATCAAAAAAAAAAAAAAATTCTACGACTTCTACGTATCCTAGTGTAAAGGCAATTTATTATACCTCTGGACAAATATGCACTTTTCTTTTTGAAATAATGTTTCAATAGCAAATTGATACAAATAACCACTGAGCACTTGGTATGTAAAATAGCTTTAATTGATAAAAAAAAAAAAAAAAGAATTAATTGATTGAATTAAGGATTTAAGTAATTATCATATTGATTTTACGCTGATCTAAGACGATCGATCCGAAAAAAATTTATTGGCAACACAGTATAAGCCACAAAAAATTTTTTTCTAAATGTTTTCACGAATTCAGTTTAAACGCGCTATTTTCTTTCGCCCGATAATAGCTAATTCTAACCATATTTATAATAAAGGCTTACGAAGACCCTTTTCGACATCTTTGAAGCTTCAACTAGCCAACACAACTGTAAATTTTTCGGAACAACAACCCCAACATGATACGAGCCAAGAACCCAAAACACACTTTGGGTTTAAAAGCGTTCCAGAGGGTATGAAAGAAACTTTAGGTGAAAATTAAATTTTAAAAAATTTTGAATGATTGTTCAGGGATTATATCTCATCAATGAATATTCAAATCATTAATAGTTGGACAAGTTTTCGAAAATGTTGCAACAAATTACGATGTAATGAATGATGCAATGAGTTTGGGAGTTCATAGATTGTGGAAAGATCATTCAGTCAGAACCATGGCTCCGGGGCCCGGCACAAAATTATTGGATGTTGCTGGAGGAACAGGTAAGTAATTATTATCCAAAATACTCATAAATCAATTAATTGATTCATCATGGACTATTTTCTCAATCAGGTGACATCGCAATGGGATTCCTCAATTATTGTAAAGAAATTCATGGAGATACTAGCGCACAAGTCACATTATTGGATATTAATCCTAAAATGCTTGAAGTTGGTAGACAACGATTTGCCAAAACCCCATATCATAATAGTAAGCATTAAAATAACTATCCTGTGTTAACTATCTTGTTCGTTTGGATTTAACTTTATTCCGTCAATTTATAGCATCACAAGTAACATTTGAAATAGGAAACGCGGAAAATCTTTTGTCAATTCCGTCAAATTCGTATGATGTATACACAATAGCATTTGGCATTCGTAATTGCACTCATATAGACCGTGTATTACGCGAAGCTTTTAGAGTTTTGAAGCCTGGTGGAAGATTTATGTGTTTGGAGTTCGGTAAGGTCCGAAATCCTTTAATCTCATCGTAAGTTCATCTTTAGATTTTTCAAGTAATTCTACTAATTCTTGAGAATAATTGAATAATTAACTAATTTATATTTGTACATTTAGGATATATAATTTATATTCCTTTCAGGTGATTCCGATAATTGGACAAGTAATTGCTGCAGATAGAGACTCATACCAATATCTAGTGGAAAGCATTCGTCAATTTCCTTCACAAGAACAATTTGCAGAAATGATAAAGAAAGCAGGATTTACCATTGTAGGAGAAGGTTGGGAAGATCTGACTTTTGGAATTGCGGCATTACATTCTGGATTTAAACTTTAATTAGTTGAATAGATGTTTCAACATCACGTGCCAATTATTTAAAAAAAAGTGTTACACAAGATCGATTAAAATAATATAAGGCGGTGTTTTTTTTGTAAAAAAAGAATCTCAAAAAAAACTATTCTTTAATATGTCTTCACGTTTATTTATTAAATTATTATTAAACCGTTCACCAAAATATATTTCTCCTTATCCCACATTATTATCTTTTCAATTTACCAGAAATAATTCTTTCAAACCTTCCTTTCTTTCAAAAAATTCTTATTTTTCTTCCACGTCGCTATCTTCCTCGAATACTTCTAATAAACAATCGAAATTAAAAAAATATTATCCTTATATTTATTCCTATTTTATTTGGGTTACATTTGGTTCAATGTTGCTACATTTAACTTGGTCTAAAATGAGTTATAATGAATATAAAGAAAAAATGCAATTAAAGATTACAAAACTTGAAGAAACGATTGCTAAATTAGAAAATGGTGAAAACATAAATAATAATTTATTACCTACGAAGAGCAGAACTGATTCAGATAATGGTGATTTTTATTAATTTTTTTTTTCACAGATTAATAATAAGATAAATTAATTGATTTTTTTCTTATTTATAGAATTATACAATAAAGCAAAATTGGAAGAACAAAAAAGTAATATCATAACAACAGAATCTAATATAACAAAGCATCCAGCTAAATGGATATAATAATTAATCATCAAACATCTAGATCCATTGCATTATCATTTTTTTGGCTTGTATCAACTTCTTCCTTCTCTTTTAGTTTTAAATCTAATGCTTTTAAAAGCATTGTGCATTTAGATGACAAAATTTGTAAGGAATCAAAAACAATTTTTTCCGAATCTAGAATTCCCGTAGATTCAACTCTAACTATAGACATTAAAAACTCTTTTTTAATAATAAAATATCAATGTAAAAAAAAAATCAAATAAAAAAGGAATCTTACAAATAAAATGGTCCCGTATCCGTGTTAGTTGCACTTTGTCTTCAAACTCTTTGTGCCGTAATACTTCTCGACTGACCGTGTCAATTCGTGGATTCACAACCTTTGCAACTTTTATGGATTCCCCATCAACTAAAAAAAAAAGGGTTATTTTCTTCTTAAAAGTTTAAAATTAAGACAGTATCAAAACATTTACCATTTGTTTTCTCAACCTCAACAACGCCTGGAGCAAAGCACGAGGCAAACTTATCAGCCAGATCTCCAGTAATTTCCTCTTTTAATATTATTTCTGGCATTAACCTATATGACGCGGTTGCTGAATGAATAACGAAAATTTATTAACATTAAATTAGAAGAAATATGTAAGATAATATTTAGGTATTTTACCAGCTGGAGACCATTTTGCATGTTCTTTGCCACATCCTTTTTCACAATGTGCTTCCAACTCTATCTTTTGGCCCGGTCTCATTTGTGCTATAAGAATATCATCGTGAACAGGGCCAATGAAACAATTTTTAAACCTTTCAGCCTGATCACCCTTAGGTTCCCATGTTAGAGCTGCAGAATAAACTAAAAGAAAAAAAATTTGCATGTCAATAATTTGAAATAGTTTATTATAAAATAATAAAATAAATACCATTGTGATTTATATACAATTGTTTGGGATCTGTATCATTTGCTGTAGCTTTAGGATTACGTTTACATTCTTGTTTCAGTTTGAATACAATTGTGTTTTGATCTGTTGGATGCTCGGTTGCTATAAATTAAAATTTGTGAAGTGTAAGATTTAATTAAAAAACAAAAGAATAGGAAAAATAAGAAGATCATATAAGTTACATTGTTTAAAGTCAAATTGATCAGGATCGGCTTTGATTGGAATTAAACCTAACCGATGTGCCAATACTTCATCTTGTATTATTGATGTATTATCATAAATAAACACCTTTTCAATTGCCATAGTAGGTACCTAAATTGAAGACAGATTTTGTTAATATTAAAAAAGGATAATTTAAAAATTTGATCGAATAAATCATTTACCTCCGCGATCATAATTCTTCTCAACGCGTTCGCTATTGATGCATCAATTCCAATTATGTCAAATTCCATATCATATTGGGATTTTTTTTCAATGGCGATTTTTATTTTCTAGTAATGAATTAAAGCAGAGATAAATTAGACAAAATTACAATGTTCAATTTCCCAACCTAATTGGTAGACTCTGGAAAAAAAATTTGCTGAAGCATTACTTTTCTTAATCTTTCTAATACGTCATGGTTAGGATATTGGTTATTAGTATGAAAGGGAAAGTCACTTGAAGATATCTATAATGGAAGAAAAATAAAAGTTTAGAATTATTGAAGTCGAATCATTAAAATTTATACTTACACTAGAAACACTGTCACGTTCTACTACAACTCTTGTTTGGAGTACTTCTAAACGATCTTGAATTGTGGAGGCTTTTTTTGAGGTTGATTTTTTCATTTTTGAAAAGCGTTCTTTTTTCGTGTAGATAAAATTGTAATCACATCTTTCAGTGATGGTGACAATACAAAATTTAGATATGAACAAACATTAAACGTATACGACGTATACAATGCGTTATCTGTTATGACTTATGCATTACGTTTACTTTACACAACATTACGACATGTATAAATCATCTAATACCCACTCAGAAGTTTCTCCCGTTTGACTTCAAAATTAATTTAATCGTCAATTTAAAAACAAATTTTTTATGCTCAAAATTAAATAATTTCTTTTCTAAGTCGTTAGTTCGATTTTTATTTTATTTCAATAATTTTAAAAGGTAAAAAATATAGATATATATTTTACGCGTAAAAAAAAAAAAATAAAATAAAATAAAAATAAAAATACTAATCGGATTACGATTTATCAAATCAAAAGTCTATTTTAAAAATAATGAAGGTTCTCATTTGTGGTGGAGCTGGTTATATTGGTTCTCATCTTGTTCGTGAACTTGCCTCTGTACCTGGTTATGAAATTATTATCGTTGATAACCTTTCTAAAGGTCATGTAGAATCTATCCCTAAAGGCATAACCTTTGAACAAGCAGATATTTGTGATAAACAATCCATTGAATCCGTTTTTGAAAAACATAAACCTGGAGCTGTAATGCATTTTTGCGCTTCTATTGAAGTCGGAGAAAGTGTTATTGATCCTTTAAAATATTACGAAAATAATGTCGCTGGAACCATTTATTTATTGCAAACTATGCAAAAATATAATGTAAAACATTTTATCTTTTCTTCTACCGCTGCCATCTTCGGTAATCCTGAAACGACTCCTATACCAGATGATGCTACAACCATTCCGATTAATCCTTATGGTGACTCTAAACTTACCGTAGAAAAAATTCTTGGTTGGTGTGAAAAAGCGTTTGATATTAAATACGTTTGTCTTCGATATTTTAACGCTTGTGGAGCTCATGAAAGTGGTGAAATTGGAGAAGATCATAATCCTGAAAGTCATTTGATTCCTCTTATACTTCAGGTGGCTCTTGGACGTAGACCTCAAATTAAGATTTATGGGGATGATTATGATACTAGAGATGGAACTTGTATTAGAGATTATATACATGTCACAGATTTAGCGCACGCGCATATTAAAGCTCTTGAATATCTCGTGAAAGAGAATAAATCTCAAAAATTTAATTTAGGATCAGGTGAAGGATATTCTGTTAAAGAAGTAATTGAGGCTGCTAGAAAAACTACTGGACATCCAATTCCCGCGGTAGTTGAAGGTCGTAGACCCGGTGATCCGGCCGTATTAATTGCTGGCTCGAAACGAGCTGAAGAAATACTTGGATGGACAAGAAAATATAAGAAAATTGAAGATATTGTTGCCACCGCATGGAAATATCATCAAGCGCATCCTAATGGATATGCTGAAAAGTAATTTGTAAAATTTAGGTTTTTTTCATGCTATTAATATTTTGAAACTTAGTTAAAATAAAGTGGATTAAAAATTGTGTGTATCACTCTTTACCTAAGAGTTTTCCTAAATTATAACCATTATAATATCCAACTAACCAAAAATTTATAAATGTAAAAATTTTTTTTTTTCGTTTTATATGGAATGTACTCAACAACGAAATTGCGTTAAATTTTATAAATATACTATACTATTTTAACTATTTTTTTTTTCTTCCCTTTTTTTTGATACGATAAAACCATTTTTTAAAAGGTAATATAAAATTATATTGAGTTACAATCTAAAAGATTTTAAAAGACACTGAAACAAATTTATTATTCTTTTTAGTATTTACAATCGCGTTTAGGTAAAACGTGGTTGAATTGTCAGTTAGCAAGATAGGGTCAGAAATTAGCTCGTTAATTCACACACCACTTAGTGCGAATTCAAAGATGGTACAAGAAGAAAAAAGCAGTGGGATTGAATCAAAAATTCAAAATGTTACTCCATCACTACCACACCTTGTTGACCTTACCGCAAAATGTGCTTTAATTAAACAATTGACATCAGAATTATTACAAAAAGCAGAAAAAGATTTGAATGTAGGCAAAAAAAAAAAAGCCTTAATTTATTTTTCGAATCATTTTACTAATATGATCAATCTATTATGAAAAAAGATTTCAACAGATCCATCAACGGAAGGAATGAAATCACAACTTGCTAATTCATTTATACAACTTAGATTACTTAATCGTAAATCTAACTTGGAGAAGAATGCGGGAAAGTTAGCAACACAGGAGGCAAAATTAGCTATGGATCGAATTCATTTACAATTACAAGACCTCAATTATATGAAAAACTATCTTCAAAGAGAAATTCGCAAGTGTCGGTCATTTAGATCCATTTATCAAAAAGTTCCTCTTTTATCAGAAGAGGAATTTTTAGCAAACGCACCTGAAGAATTAACAGCACAACTATCTGAAGGAGCTACAGAAAGGCAACAACAACATCATAGAATGCTTCAACGATTGAATTATGAAAAAGAAGAACGGTTAAGGTAATAATAATAATAGAAAGAAAAGGAAATTTACGAAAAAATAATTATAAATATGTTAATTTGTGATTTTATAATTCTAGATTACAAGAAGTTGTACATAATAAATTAAAAAGAAAGATGGAACTAGGAGAGAGTATATTAGCTAAGAAAACAAAGATTGAACAAGTTAACAAAGAGTTTGAGACTTTTTTAAAGGTAGAGTAAAAAATAATTAAATTTTTTAATGAAAAAAAAAACAAATTTTTTTTGATAATTTTTTTTTTAATTTAGGAGGCAATTCCTCTCAAGAAATTATTAGTCACAGAAGAAGTAGAAATAAAAATGGAGACTGAATAATGATTAATTTAACTATATGTATATACTGAATTCTTTATTTTATAAAAAAAAAAAAAAAAAAAAAAAAAAAAAAAAAAAANAAAAAAAAAAAATAGATAACAAATTATTAGAGAATGATGAACAGAAAGATTATAATGTATTTTTTTTATCATAGAATTTCAGAAATTATTATTATTTTTGATTTTATATAATTAATAACAAAATAAGTTCTATCGTTTTTACTGTTTATTATAAATGATATGATAATAAAAAAAAAAAATGCATGACTTAAATCAGCCGATAATAACATGATTCACGCCAGATTTATATAAATTGGAATTTATTACGAATTTCGCCGATAGACTGTGGCGTGATATAATAAATTAATGACATAGTTTACGCAAAATATGTAAATCACTAAATTCGACAAATATATAAAGACCTCGATTCACACGTAAATAAAATTAAATTCAAAAAGAAAGAAAAAAATGCCGAATTTTGCTTCCGTGAATCCATCGCCATTGTCGAGAGGTCTTTATAATTTTTTTTATTATACAATCGTTTTGAATATAATAAAACAATGACTTATTTAATATTAAATTTTTCTTCCATTAGGGATTATAATAGCCAGTTGTGCAGTATTAATAGGTTTCGGAATTGCTGCACATTATAATACATCATCAGGTCAACGATTAAAAGATATGATGTACACAGTTCCTCATCATCATATTGATTGGAAAAATATTATAACTCCCTCATCAAACGCAAATAAAAAATCTCGAGTGGTATTAGTTGTATAGGAATTCCTTTTGCAATTAATTTAATTTTTTATTACATTTTTAATTTTTTATCCTGTAAATATTTTATTTTTATTTTTTTAAAAAAAAATAATTTTTTTTTTAATTAAAGTTGTTTTTACGCCAATATCTGATTAAGCAGTTTTTTAACTCAAAATTCACGAGATAATTATTTAGATTCTCACATCATCTTGACTTTGAATAAATTTAGTCGTTAGAATCCTGTTTGTAAAAAATAATCTTAATCGCGTGATCCATTTTAGTTTTATCTTAAAAATGAATTTGGAAATGATTAGACTCTGATAGATAATATTCATTTTTGAATTTTAATATTTTATAATAGCAATTCTGTCTTTAGATAATAAAAACGAAATTATTATTCAAGTATTAATTGAATACAAATTTTATTAACAGTAATACAAGTAAAAAATACAAATTATTTACTTATTATATGAAATTTAAACAGTACTTATAAAAATTAGAAATTTCCCGGCAATATGAGACCGGGAAATAAGTAAACGAAGATTCCCGGTCACCTATAAACATAGTTGATCACATGCAAAAAATTAGACTGAAGGTGACACTTAGTGCGACAGGGGATTAGTGTATAGGATATAACAATTGATCAAATTGATCAGTATAAATTTACGTGCAAATGAAGTATAATATATTTATTATATTTATTAAAAAAAAATTACATATATATAAAAAAAAAAAATAAATAATTGTCATATGTTTATAATGATGTTATGATTTATGATATGTAAAAAGAAAAAAAAACATATTCTAAAAATTTTAAATTTAGAGATATTTTATATTAAGTTAATTAATATTATTCGACGTTCTTGCATAATATGATGGGTATCTACGAAGACTACGATCATTTTGTAATTTATAGATTGATTGGCCGACTCCATAAAATACTGCGAATGTGAGAACCGCTCCTAGTGGGTAGGCTTCTAAAGGTAATGAACGAAGAAAGGAACGCATTCCTCGGGTTGCTACTGGTCCAGTGGTCATTTTCTTGTGGTGACAATTAATGAGGTAAGATTATATATACAATATATATATGATTATGTGTATATCAATATATATGAATTTATATTTTTGTAATTTTGTTTTATTGGAAGCGAAAAATTTTTATATATATTGTTATATATTATATTGATATTATTAATATGACTTTTTTTTTTTCGCTTGGTGGATGAAATAGAAAACCAAGACGATATTTATAATGAAAATTTTTTTGGTCAGCTCATCTGTTATGATTTTCTGATCTTCTTATGTGGTCCGATAATTATTCGTTAGCATCACACCACCACATCAGGTCATTTTCTTTTTCGTCAGAAAGATGATCATCCGATTTTTTATCATAACAAACATCATTAGAAAATCACGTTTTAAAACATTAATACATATTTATTTTTTTAATAAGAAATTTCTTTAATAGAAAAAAACATAATGTAATAAAGATAGTAATAATATAAATCATGTGACAACCAAATTATTACATCATTTTTTTGAACCACAAGTACATTGTCCTGAAGGACATTTACATTCGGTACAACTACATGAGCTATAAGAATATAAAAATAAATTAATCTATGCGATAAAAAAAACGAACCCAAATTCTCTTTTAATACATACCTATTACCACATGCTTTGGTAGTAGTTTTGGTTTCTTTGGTTTCTTTGGTTGATTTGCCGCAGGTACAAGTACCCGTACATGTACAAGATTCTCCACATTCACAGTTGGTTTTGGTTTCGGTTTCTTTTGTAGACATTTTTTCTTTTTTTTTTTGTTTGAAAGATTTTTTGTTGGAAAAAAGTGTCTTATTTATAATCGATTTTACGCCATAACAAGTATTTTTTTGTGACTATAAGTAACTACATATGGAATCATTAAATTATTGACACCTTTATTTTTTAGCCTCACTTTAGCCATTTTTCCTTTGAATGGTTTCATGTGAATTTATCGTCGTCACGAGGGAATTTAAAACAGGAATTAAATTGTTTAATATAACCAATAATGGTAAAATTATTTATTTGGATTCTTTAACAAATTCCTTCTAAAATAGTACGTCTATAATTTTTTTCTCTTAATCGACTAAATATAATAAATAATAAATCTATTTTTTTTATTATACAAATAAAGAGAGATCAACCAAAGAATTGGATATATTTAATTATGAAAGCAAATAAATGTAAATAATATTGGCATTAATACCTCATTTTGACGATATAAAATCATTTTTCCTCTCAATATCCTTGGATAAATATAAGATGAATCCCATAATTTGTTGACTCAATATTTTTATTTTTATTTTTCTGAAGATTTCTCTTCATATCCGAGATTTTTATTCCTAATATTACTATCCAAACTCTCATGGAACCAATTTCCAAAATGTTACGAAATGGTAAACAAAAAATTATTTCATTCGACTCTCTTTTACTAATTACTACCCATAGATAGTTTACACGTATGTCGTGATACTTCCAATATGTTCTTTTTTTCGACTGGCTAGGTCTGTATGATATGTCTTCTCAATCTAATACCTTTTTTTAACCTTTCTAAATTGTTATCATTTCCCATTTTCCACCAATGTCACATTCTTTAGTCTCTACCATTCATTCTATTATCGTTAATATATTTAGATTTGGTGTTTGGAAGAGTATCAAAGATTGATAACTGATAAACAAAAATTAGATTTCACGTGATAATATATTCAGAGAAAACAGCATAGGACGATATGAATGAGTAAGTATAATATATAATTTTATAATTCATAATAGTTAACCCTTTTCCACATTATTTCTAAATGTTCGTATTCACTCAAAAAAGCACTTAAAACAATACTTCCGCAAGCCTCTGACGAAGAAATTAGAAATTACGAAATACAACTTGATAAAGTGAACAAATTTGATCTTGTACTCAATCATCGTTCCAAATATTAACGGAGTAACTCAAACTCAAAATACGTTACAAGAGTATAATACTTTGATGGATGCGTTTACAACTGATGGTTTACAACAAAATAAACGCAGAGACGAAGTTTGTATTGTAGAAAAATTCATCAAGAGTATGTAGTGTGTAATTGTTCATCAAATTTGAAGTATTTTTAATGTTTGTTCTCACTTAAAAGGATGAAGCTATATAACGAGATTGGGAAGTTTGGATCATAGCTGGTCGTGGTCTATCATCCTGTAATGACATCAAATATGCTGTTAGGCTAAATGGCATATGCTAACCGGTGAAAGATATTATAGGCTATTCCGTACGAGATTTTGGGATAGGCCCGGTAAATATAAAGTATTCTTTAATTATTAATTCAATTTGGTTAATTAATATTATTTTTAATTTCAAATATGACTATATTTTTTAGCGAATCACCATAGCCGTAGGCGATGCATTGTAATTGTCAGTTAACCTTGACCAGGGGTATCCAAGATTTGACTTTATTCTTAGACGAATGTTATCCAAGTTTCTATCTCCGATTTTACCACACACAACAGCATAGTAAACGATTAAATTATTGTAAAAAAAATTGGTTTTTCTCCATTTCTTCTTTTTGATTTGGTTGTTTCATTAATCAACTTAGTTTTTTTAATTTTTTAAAAACTGTATTTTGAAATTTATTTACATTGAATAAAAATTTTTTAATTAATTTATTAAAGTAAATGTACTGAAATGCAAAGTCAAATAATATATTAATCGCTATAAATTCTTGCTGTGATATTTCAAATTATGCCCTTTTTCTGAACTGCCTTCATTATTCCACAAAAATCACCTCATTGCATTTTTCAACCCTGATATTCGACTCGATGCGTTCTTTATCATCAGTTAAGTTTTTAAATCAGATAATAAAGTGAATTAGAAATCTTAATTTTTATAAACTAAAAGATCGAAAAATAAAAACAATTCATGGCTAATAGTTTTTATTATTTGATGCACAAAAAGTAAACCCTCGGTTCAGTTTTATTGATACAAATAAAAATTAAGTAATGATTCAGCTCACAGTCGGGATACATAATTTTGTTTTTACAAAGTTTCTATACCACGCCAGTTTTTCATTTGTAATAGTAAATTCTCATATGTTGTTTGTCTTCAGTATTACAGTAGTTTGTAATCCAACCCACACCCATACAACAATGCATCAGTAGTCTTTGAAATAGCCTATAATTACGGCTCTGAGAATTTTTTAACGCAGTGTATTAGTTGAAAGATGTCGTTGGTTTTGTCTAATTATTTGCTAACTCTTAAATCATGTAAACATACTCTAGCATAATTATGTTTAGTATTTGAATAAGCTTTCCTTCCCACGCGCTATGTAAAATTGTTGAAATTGCTCACAACGCATAGTCTCATTATTATCTACAATAGCGCTCATGTTTTTTTTATCCGAAGATTATCATTATTAAACGCCTAGCTGTTATTGAAGTGTATGAGTCCGGAGTTTTATAACAAAAAAACTTTCATCAAACATAGTTTACCTGGAAATGGTCGTTATGCTATTACTTTTAATACTGCATTTTATTTATCACTTCAATTAAGCTTGTGTATGATGAATTTTAATTGCAAGTCCGACTATAATTATATGGACGAATGAGCTTTTATTTGGTCAACTTGACCTTCTGTTACACACCAAAAATTTGTTGCATAAAATAATGTTAAATACCATATTCTTTAATTCTCTATTTCAACTTTTCATTTCGTTGTTCCTTAATAACCATAAATATTTACAATGTCAGAAACAATTCCAGGACATACAAGCTCAGCTCATTTCGATCACAATAAGCTTTATTTGTCTAGTGGTAAGATCTATAACGATAACGAGAGTTTGTGTTAATAATATTTTCGCTAAATTTACCGAACGCAATAGATTTATCCAAAGTTGTTACATTCTTTTCCGATTTCCAAGTGAACTCTATATTCTTATTTGTACTTGCATCTTTTTTTGTCACATTTTTATGTTGGAGTGAAAGATTTTTAAATTATTACTATCATAAAAAGTTAAATTATGATCAAAAACAAAAAAGATTTAAATTAATTGTAATGAAAACTCTTAGTTATGGATTATTAACAACTTTGAGACTTTTCTATATGTTAATAATAATGTCTATGAATTCGCAAATATTTATTATAGTGGTAAGGAACAATTTTTTTAATTTTGATTTATTAATTTGCAAGCGGACTAATTTGATAAATTGTAAATTCTAGGTAACAAGCTTGACAACAGGACAATTAATTGTAGAATATATACGATCGATTCCGTAAGAATTTAGATTTTTTTTTTCTTTCTCTTTTTTTTTTTTTTACGATATGATGATATGCGTAACTTTAATCAACATAATTATTTTATTTATAGTATTTATCAGCAATATGAAATTCCCTCTTCATCGGAAACTACTCTAGAAAATTCTTCATTAGTTAGAAATATTGACAATTATAAAGATGAATTAGAAGTCGGATCTCGTAACTTTGTTATTGAAGATATTGATAATGAAACTAATGAGGACATTGAACCAGTGACATAATGTGCAATTAGGATCAAAGCTTAATTAAACGAAAATAAATGAAATCCCCCTTTGAATTATTTATTATTAAACCTCATCATATGTCCAATAACACCAAAAAATCACCTCATCGAAATGGTAAAAAAGTCCTATGTAGATTTATGTAATAGAGCGAAAATATTTATTATAATGTCTTCAACTATGGAATGAATCATATAAGCTGATGAGATGTATTGGATCATTTTGCATCCCCGCCAGGTTAAATTTAAATTAATAATTAACATTTAATCCACTTTCCGAATAGTAAATTGGTAAAATTCCTGGTGAATCACCAAGATGTTCAACTCAAATATTTGGAAGTATCATCAATCAAACTTTAAAAATTGTTAGATTTATTTAATAATCAATTGTTATTATTTTAGATATTAAAAATAAATTTAAAATAAAATTTTTGCCTAAAATTGTATTATTAGTGTTGTTTATTAACTCTAATTAAAAGATCTGCAATCTATTTACGATTTAATCGAAGATTTATGTATAACAAATAATAGAAAGTTTATCTAATTATTTACGGTTTCTCTTTCTATCGTATTCATTTTAGAGTTGAAATAATGTCTGATAATCCGGAAGAACAAGCAGCTGTTATTTTCGATGCAACAGAGGAAAGTAATTTATTAAACATAGAACGTCAAGATTCTTTTGAACTAAGTGACGATGACCAACAATCGTTTATACAAGCAAGTGAACGACAGAGTGAAATTTTCGATTTCGACGATCATCTAATACCACTAAGTTTAACAGAAACACAAAGACGTCCTGCAAATTTAGAGAAAGAAGTAACATTCTTTAATGGACTTACTTTAGTGGTTGGTTTGATGATCGGATCTGGGATTTTTGCCTCACCTGGTCCAGTTGCATTACATGCGGGCTCAGTTGGAATGTCATTAGTTGTATGGATAATTTGTGGACTTCTAGCTTGTACTGGAGCACTTTCATATGCAGAATTAGGATCTGAAATTCCGTTATCTGGTGGTGAACATGCATATTTAAATCATGCGTATGGAAGTTTGCTTGCTTTCTTATATAGTTGGACGGCCATAACTTGTTTAAAGGTATATTGAAAAGAATTTTAACTTTTAAGTTTATTTATCCAATTTAAATTCTAATTAATTTTCTTGGATAGCCAGGAGGTAATGCAATTATCGCAGTGATTTTTGCAGAATATATAAATCGTATGATTTATTATTCAGTTTTTAATGATGATGCGGATCACCCTTCAGATGTAACTCATCTTTGGTTAAATAAAATAGTGGCATCTTTATGCATAATTATTATTTCTTTTATAAATGCTTATAGTGTTCGTTTAGCTACTAGAACGCAAGATATATTTACCGCCTTGAAATTGATCACTTTAGCAGTTATAGCTGTAATAGGATTTATTGTGTTGGGTAAAGGCGGGCTTACAAAAAATTTCGATGGGGATATATTTGAAGGTAGTTCAACAAGAAGTAGTGATTATGCATTAGCCTTTTATTCAGGTTAGTTATTTTATGTAGTCACTTTGAATTTTCATCAAAAGATTTACATTTTTTTTTAATGTAAATTAGGTCTTTGGGCGTACGATGGATGGTAAGTTTTTCAAATATCTAAGCTTTATTAGCTGACAGATGGACATTATTTCAATTGGGATTTTCACTAAGAGTCAGATTTCTATTTTTTTCTGTGTGCGATTTTACGATCAGGAACAATGTAAATTATGTCGCTGGCGAAATGAAAAATCCTGCTCAGGATCTTCCACGTGTGATCATGGTTGGTTTACCAATAGTGATAGTATGTTATACTTTAGCAAATGTTGCTTACTACGCCGTATTACCATCGTCCATAGTTATCAAAACCAATGCTATAGCATTAGTAAGTATAATTCTTTATATATATTCAATTAAAATATCAAAATATTTAATAGCTTTGATTTGATATACAGGATTTTGGTAGGAAAATGTTTGGCCATATAGGAGGTATTATTTTTGCACTCTGTGTTGCTGCTAGTTGCTTTGGTGCGGCAAATGGAAGTATTTTCACGGGATCAAGATTGATTTATGTTGCTGGTCGCGAAGGTTATTTACCTACTTTCTTTGGAAAAGTTCATGGAACTTGGAACACTCCCACAGCAGCGTTGATTATGCAAGCAGGATTGACCATAGCAATGATTATTCCTGGAACGTTTATGACATTATTGAATTTCGTTTCTGTTGCTGCATGGATATTTTATTTTCTCACTTCATTTGGATTACTAATATTAAGATGGAGAGAACCCAATTTAAAAAGGTTAATAATATAATAATAATTATTATTAATTTTATAAAAATATTATTAACATAATTTTTTTATTAAATGAATAGGCCATATAAAGTTTGGCTTAGCACACCCATCATATTTGGATGTGTTGCTATATTTTTAATCATAATGCCTTTCGCGCGTGTTCCGTTACAGTCACTTGCAGCGGTTGGATTTATTCTTGCTGGAGTACCATTTTGGTATATAAGAGTAAAATGCAAGGAAACATTTTCAATAAAAGGTAACAATCAGATCATAATTCCATAAATTTTTTGTAAAACGACAGATTTTTAATTTTCATATTCTATTCTTTATTCAATAGCATTAAAGGATTATTTTTCCAATCTAAATTTAAATATAAAGAACTGGAAATTTAGACAAGGATATCAAAAACAAGATACGATGGAAATGGAAATGCATTGAATAATCTATATAATACATTAAATGATTAATCTTACCCTTTAATATTTAGTTTACATCATTCTCCTGTAATATATTACGTAGACTTTGATATCATTTACCATATAAGTTTGCCAAAATTTCGATTTTTATTTTTTAGCATTTAAATATATGGTGTTGAAATTATATATTTTTAAAAAACATAGAAATATTCTTTTGAAAATAGAATAATGTTTTATTATAATAAAAATATTTTTATAATCCTTATAATCTGTACTAAATTAATAGTAATATTAAATTATTAAAAAAAAAAAAAAATTATTATATAAAATTATTGATAAATTTCATGTAATTTCATAATTCCATTAAATTCCAATGTTTTTTAATGATAGCCTAATTCAACATCATCATCATCATCATCAATATTAACATGACGAGTTTGAGGATTATCTAATAATGCCATTCCAGATGTTGATAGACGAGCAGCGGCAGTAGTTCCCGATGCAAGGAAATATGTTTGCTTTTTTTGTACTAACATAGCATAAGAATTAATTACAAAGGCAAAATAAATCTATTTATTTTTTAAGAAAGTTAATTAGATTTATAGCAAGATAAATAGAAATAAATGAATAAATAAATAAAAGCTTACATGCACAAGTGTTACTGCAATCAAACTAATTATTGCAATAGCTGATTCAGTTTTCCATGCTGGTAAAGTCGGAGTTGTTCCTAATATTGTAGCTGTCTCATTATTATTTGAATTTTGATTTTCAATTTCTGCCAACGGTAAATGATCCACCACAAGATACCACCAAATTCCAAATATTATTGTGAATAATCCATTTACTGCTAAATCTATCCAATAAAATATAGAATAATATTTAAGTATTGTTGGATTTTCCTTCGTAAAAAAAAAAGGAAAAAAAGAAAAAAAAATTAATGTGATTATTCTTATTTATTATTTAACATAAAAAGTTAATAAATAAGAATATAAATACCGGAAAAACACCATAAAGCAGAAAATAGACAATTGCTATGGATGCAATAATTGAATATATGTATGATATGATAGATATGATTCCACCTCCATAAAATAATGTTGGTATCCCGAAAAAACCGGAAACTTTATTAAGCTTTTAATCAAAGTAAGAATTAATTAATATAAATGAAAACGTTCCAAATATAAAATTCGTTCAAGTAAGATTACCAAAGCGAATACTGTAATAAGTATAACACCTGATTTCGAGAGAAAATTTATTAGTAATAATTAATTATTAAAATTATTAATAATGCATATCGAATTATGCATGAACTGATCTGAATTACCTCGTTGTATATCAACAATTCCACAAAAATTCTTGAATTGTAACTTGGTGGATACAACCATTATTATAAGATATAAACAATAACAATGATAATAATAATAATAATAATAATAATAATAATCTAAGAAAAAAAAATAAAAAAATAAAAAAAAAAGAATTATTTAATTTAATTTTAGTAAACCGACATATAAAACACTCAATAAGCACGATTTTATGATTCTTACCTTTCAAATCGTTTTTTTAATATCTAAATTTAGTTCAAAACTAAGACTATATTTAAAGTATGCCAAGCCAATGACAGTTCAAAATATTAAAACACAGTTACTTTCATTCCAAAAAAAGGACTATATTGAAGCTTACTTGAAAAACTTGAATCTAAATCTACAAAGTACTAAATAAAATAAACAACTAAAAAGCGATTAATGGATTACCAAATCATAAATCTTGGCAAACAAGAACACATGAAATGACAAACAGAAATGATTTATTAGATTGTGTAACATTCAAAGATCGTTACATGAATAAAAAATTTAATATTGTCGGCCATGACGATCTTTTGAACCAACCAAATCTTGGGTATATGAATTGTTTATTTTTTTTTGTTTCAATTGGTAAAAATTAATTCTTGGCAAAGATTACAATCTAATAAACCTTCTATTTTAAAGAATTTCCGATATAAAATCCTGTAATCCTTGTAAGCATCTTGTGGCCGTGAAGATAAAGTGTAATATATATATATATAATATTTTGCGCCATTACAATAATAATAAATTTATTTTAAATAACAAATTTGTTTACACCTCAAGACCGAAAGCTTTTCATTGAACATTTTTCAAAATTATTGGTTGATTATTATGAATTTTTTTTTTTATTACTTCTTGCATTATGTTAAATTTCGCTTTTATCACATAGTCGCGTGTCACTCATGTGATTTATAGATTATTAATTTTTATTTTTATATTTCCGCGTGAGCATGCATGCACGCGCTATTTAAATGCGGTACATTTTTAATGACCGCAGTATCGATGGTAAAGATTAGGTCAAGTTTCAGATATGCCAAGACTTATGCCAAGAATTTTGAAATCTCAAATTGTTCATCATCTATTTAAAAACTGCCAATAATTTTTCCATTTTTAAATGAAAAAATTTATTTTAATTAATTTTAATAGATAAAGATAACGGCTATTAATTTTCGCTAAACCAAATTTGATTCCCTAGTGATGAATAACAGATTGGAATATGTGTAGTCGATCCGATCAGTTTCCATTCATCGAAGTCAGACCAGATCTCAACTAAGTAGTATAATGCAATCGTTTCCCTTATTCGGGTCTTATGTCGATTTTTTTTTATTTTGTTTTAGTTGAAATTGATTTCCAAACTCGCGTCGCGGCTGCAATTGTTTTGGAAATATCCAAACAAGCTTAGAAAGAGTATGTGATACGATTCGGACAAATCTCCAACTAAGGAATTACCCGTTTTTTCGTAGAAATCCGGATTGAAACTCGACCCATTGCATGCGAACACGCTTACAACATTCTTGTTTATAGCAAATGAAAAATACCTGATTTTTAAATAAAAATAGCTTGCATTTTCACGGTAGGACAATTGTGGCACTGATTTTAAAAGACGGTTAACAAAAAGAGTGATTTACTTTGCATTAAAGCAGCCACAAAAATCTTCATTTTATCTTTTGTATACTTATTAGGTACGTATAAAAAAAATATATATTTATTTACTGCACAGTACAATATATACATTATAATATATAATGTTTTCATTGAAAGTTTTATTTTCAGAACAAGTTCGATATCAATTAGTTTATAATTGGTTGGTTAAAATAAAAAAAAAATTCTTTAAAATAATTATTAAATGTTGACCCCGCCACTTTTTCATCAGTGTTGCCACTGGTTTATTTTTCTCCCGCCCAATGTTCTCTAAAATTCTTTGGCGGAATTATAAAAAAAAAAATTGTGCCAGTCCTTTATATAAAATAGACCAACAAATTGATATGCACTATCAACGCGCTCAAATTTAAACTTCAAATTTTATCCTTTCACGTTTTAAAATTTAAATTTTGAATTCTTTTTAGATTGTTGATAGTACAATATTTTCAAAAGTTTTATATAGAGGTAAAAAAAAAAAAAAAAAAAATCTTTTGTTTTTTTTTATTATTATTATAAAAAAAAAGTAAATAAAAAAAAAATCAACAATCTTCAAATTATTTTTTTCTTTCTTTCTTTCTTTTTTTTAGTTCGTCCCTGAATAAACATACATAACATATTTTTAATCAATATGGATGTTGCTTCGATATGTTCCTTGCCTTCCATTGATGAAGCGATATCTACTGGCGCGTCTTCTCCAAAGACGAATGCTACTTCAAGCATAAATCAAATCGAATCGCCTAAAAATAAAAGTACTTTACCTCCAATATCATCCCTTCTAAATCCAATATCACAACATCCTGAAAAAACTCCTCCAACGCATCATGAAAATCATACCAATTTATTGAGTCAACCTTACTTACAGACTAAACCTAATTCAGTACAATTAACTCGGCTTGAATCTCAAAAGAGCTCAGCTAATAATTCACCTTCCCTTTTAAATATTCATTCGTTATCTTTGGAAACTCCGCCAAGACTACAATCCACTCAAATACACCCTAGCCCTCCTCCTACTACACCAAGTTTAAGTAGATCAAATTCGAACATCCCCTTAAACGAACAGAATAGGTCACCAATCATTCACTCTTCATTGAATACAATTACTCCAGAATCTAAGCATTCACCGCCCGAATCAGTCGCAAGCCTACCAAAATCAAGTCCTTTATTAAACCCTCACAAACCTAACGTTTCACAACAATACCAACATGGTCCTTTACAGTCTTCGTATCCGGAAAATTCATTCACTCATTCAAACACGCTTACACCAAATACGCTTAAACAAACATATCAGCAGTCCCAATGGCAAAGACAACATGCACAAAATCCACAGATGTCACCTTCAAGTCAACAAGATGCTGTCGTTGCTATACCGCCAAAAGATACAAAACAGGATTCTACAATACGGCAGCAACAAGTAATGCAATATAATGCAGCTATTGCTGCTAGTGGATTTCCTTCAGAATATCATTACTATCGTGCTTCTTTTGAAAAAGATGTTTATCAATCTGTCACTCGAGGAAATGAACGAACAATGGCTGACTTGAGAAAGGTAAATTTATTTATTTTTTCCCACTTATTAAAGAATTAAATAAAATTAATTGTATAATTTTAGATAATTGATCATTGTGCACTTATTGGCCAATTCGCTACTCAATATGGTGAAATATGCAGTCGGACTGCTAATAGTCGGCCAGACGTTTGGCCAATGCAACCAACAGTTCCCATTGGGGTTCCAACGGAAGCACATGTATCAGAAATGATAAACAAAGCTTTTGATGTACTTTACGTATTAAATGCTTTAAAAGATGAAGCAAGTCGTCGTGTTCCGGTTGGTAATTGAGATCATTTTAAAAAACAGTTTATTATATCAAAATCATTAATTTTACTTATAAAAAATTAGACGGAAATTGATCTTATTAGAAACAAACGATCGACTTCAAATGGTTCTTCTACTCGTCCAAAATATCGAAAGCGAACGGTAAGTTACATCATATAACACACAGGGAATTTCATGTCGATCAAATGTTTAAATTAACATTATAAAAATATTAGAAAAGACCTGCACCTCCGGGAAGGTGTCATTCATGTAATATACAAGAAACACCTGAATGGCGTCGTGGACCAGATGGAGCAAGAACACTATGCAATGCTTGTGGATTGCGTAAGTATTTAATTTTTTTTAAAAAAAAATATATATCTATTTATACAAAATACTAATAAAAAAATAATTGATATATAAGATTTTGCGAAATTAACACGTAAACGCGCACAGAATGCAATTCAAGAGCAACAACAACGTTTAGCGCAACATAGAACCTTTTTGCATCATCCTTATCCAACACCATATTTACAGATGCCAAATCAAAACCAAAACACATTAAAAATAGCGCATTATCCTGGATTCCCACAGCATAATGTTGGCCAAGGTGAAAATCAATTAATAAATACTACAACTACACCTTCTGTCTCGAGGGTTACACAAGTCGGTTATTCAACAACACGAATCGAAATCGATTAATTCTATTTTGAAAATTTAATTTTTTTTTTTATATTTATTCATATGTTATATAGAATTATGCATTAATATGAATTTTTAAAGATTTATGTATAAAAATAAGTTTTTGTATAGCAAAATTTCATTTTAACAATCACTTTTAACAAGGGTTTGTTTTATTAGCAAAGAAAATCTATCTGTTTTCAATGCTTTTTATTTTTATAAAAAAATTTACGTTTAAGGATAGGATTTTATTTTTATAAGGAAAACAAACAATCAACAATTTTAATAATTTTTGTATCATTATGCGAAATAAAAGACTGTAAAATTTCAAAAATCATTAAGGCCTTTTTTTCATTAATAAAGATCGAACCATCAATAAAAATCATCACATGATTTCAATAATTAAAATTTTTTGACTTTGCCGCAAAACTTTAAATAAATTAAAAAGAGATAAAATAATCAATCTGCTGTCAAACAAAAACAGTAAGCCTGAAAAAGCCGCAACAGATGTAGTAATTAAAATGATAACTTCTTCTAGCCACTCAATAACATTGTTTATTAAAGGCTTAGTTCTTATGGGAGGCTTATTTATTGGGGCTGATTAAAATTAAAATTAATTTATTGCTAAGCCTAGAAAAATAGAAACTATTTATTTGACTTGTGATTTACATTATTCTAAGCCCAATATTGACTGAATTATATTGTGAATTACTAAATTTGTGTTGTTAAGATATTTATTTTTTTTTACTCAGAGAAAGCACCGTGGCTGTTCAAGCAGATGTCAAAAAAAAAGGGAAAAAATCTTGATCTTATACACGTCAATTATGTAATTTAATTAATTGTTTGCACAGCATTGTCCACATACTGTCATTGTTTATAATTAAGGTTTACGATGTGAACTTCATTAACTTTATATATTAAGATTTCTTTCGTTTTATTTAAATAAATATATATTTCTTTAAAATACAAATGTGATATGTTAAGATGAGATTATTAAGAAAGACTGGGTAAGCTCGGTAATATACACATAAGACTCGGCAAATTAATCTCCTGACCTTAAAAGAACCTAACATGAACCCCGAGCTAAATATTTACTTTAATAGACAGATCAAGTTCTTGATTGTTTGTTGTAAATAAGTCATTTCAATTTACGCGTTTTTCTTCCGTTTGGCTCTTATTATACCTAAACGAATAGTTCGAATTGCGCGTTAAGAACAGAACAATTTTGATAATAGCGTGTCTTACAATGTTTGGCTCAAGATTTTAAATTAGTCATTAGTAAGTTTTTCTCTTTCGAATTCTTTGGGTGATAAAATTGGTTAGTTAAATACCAATTTCGGAATTCTCCGATTCGAAAGGCGCAGGTGGCGCAGGGCGTAGTAGATTTAACTATTTTTCCGCTTTTTAAGATAATCTAAATTATTATTTTAGCCGTTTTTGGAAATGACATTTATTGGAAGTAAGTCATTTTATAATTGGGCGGTCATAAATCTGGTCTGGTAACACAAACAAACACTCTTTATGATGATTGGCAGAAATGAAGGTGTAACCGTTTTTTTTTTGGAATTTTAAATTGGATCAGATTTTTTTTTTTAAAAAAAAATTTTATAATGGCCGCTCTTCCAGTTTCTCTTATTTCTAACAAAGATTGCTTTCCTTGGGTTGTGCAAAAATTTGGAGGAACAAGCGTTGGGAAATTTTTGGAAAATATCACGGGTACTATTGTAAAGTATGTATTTTTACAGCTCGAATTAGAAAATTTTACACGCATACACTAACTTTTAAATATTAATTTAGATCTCATTTAGAGACGCATCGAGTCGCATTAGTGTGTTCTGCACGCAGTGGTAAAACAAAGGCGGAGGGAACCACTAATAGGTTATTTAAAGCTTCTGAAGAAGCACTTAAACACGGTTCCAAGGAATATGTTCGTATTGTAGATGAAATTTACCAAGATCATGTCAAGGCTTCACGAGAAATTATTAATAATAACGAAATAATTCTTAACGAATTAGAAAAACATTTGTTTCAAGATTGTGCAAAACTTAAAAGGTTTTTAGAGGCTGCACAGGTAATATATATATATATATTGTATTATGAAATTTAAGTAATAATTCTTTTTTTTTTTATATAGCTTATCGATGAAATATCACCACGCTTGAAAGATATTATTATTGGGGTTGGAGAAAAACTGTCCTGTCGTATTATCACAGCCGCATTACAAGACAAGGTATTTTACGTTCAATAAATTAGAAACTTTAAGTAAGAAGTGAATTCAATTGAATTTTAATATTTATCTTTAGGGAATAAATGCCGAATTTATTAATTTAGAAAATATTATTGAGCAAGAATTCGATGCTAACAATTTAAATCAAAAATTTTACGATTACTTGGCAAAGAGAATTGCAGAAGTGGTTAGTAAATGTGGAAATCGTATACCTGTTGTTACAGGTAATTGCCTTTTTTTTCATATATAATATACATATATATATTGGTTAAAATGGGGATTAATGCTTTTTTTTCATTACAGGATACTTTGGAATAGTACCGGGAAGTATTCTTAATAGTGTTGGGCGAGGTTATACGGATTTATGTGCAGCACTTTTAGCAGTAGGACTTAGAGCTAAAGAACTTCAAATTTGGAAGGAGGTTGATGGAATTTATACAGCAGATCCTCGTAAAGTTCCCAAAGCAAGACTTTTACCAATCATTACACCTGAAGAAGCATCAGAACTCACATATTATGGGGCTGAAGTTATACATCCATATACAATGGAACAAGTTATAAGATCGAATATTCCCATTCGTATAAAGAATGTTATGAATCCAATAGGAGAAGGAACAATAATTTTTCCTGATGCACCTAAAAAATCTAAAAATGGATTTTCTAAAAATGGATATCATGAAAGACATCCTACGGCTGTTACCATAAAGAACAACATTATTGTTTTAAATATCCATTCAAATCGTAAAATCATGAGCCATGGATTTTTTGCACAAATTTTTGCAGCTTTAGATACTTATGGTATTGTTGTAGATTTGATTTCTACGAGTGAAGTCCATGTATCTATGGCACTTGGTGCGGAAATCATAGAGAAAGATTTACAAAAAGCATTGAATGAATTAGAAAAATTAGGAACGGTATGTTGAAGTTAAATAAGTTGAATGATCAATAGTAATTTTAAATTTTCGTTGATTAATTAATTGATTAAAGAAATATTTTATTTGTAGGTTGATGTGCTTGAAGGCATGGCAATATTAAGTTTAGTTGGTAAACAAATGAAAAATATGGTAGGTATTGCGGGTAAAATGTTTACTACGCTTGCTGAGGCAAATGTGAATATCGAAATGATTTCACAAGGTGCGTCAGAAATTAACATTTCATGTGTGATTGACGAATTTAATGCTGACAAAGCATTAAATGTCATTCACGAACATTTATTACCTATATTTACCTATCAAATCCCGCCAGATTTGTCACTTCCCGACCAAATTGTACCTCAAAACCCGATTGCTTTATTTCCTTAGACTTCATTGTATTATTTAAAAAAAAAGTATATAATTTAATAAAATATTATGTCACGTGAACTTAACACGTGGATAAAGTAATAAATAGTAATAATAGATCTTGTGTTACTCTTAAAATTTGACACACAGATACGGAACCAATCAAGATCTAGTCCCTTTATCTGCAGAACAAGATTTTAATAATTATTAATAACTAAACAAATGTGGAGATATCCGAGCATACGGCGATGTTGTGTATATCTTGGCTACCGATTATTCTAAATCTAGTAATTACAAGTTTAGTAAGTCTTTGATAGGATCATTGATGAAATGAAAAATGCTTGGCGCAAGTAAATGGTTAGTTATCTTATTGACATGAGCTTAATCGGGAAATATCCGAAATGGTGATATTTTCTTTTTTCAGAAGGAAAAGAGAGTTGTTTTTGGAAAGGGATTATTTAGAGGGAGAATGCATTTTTTTTTGGTTTTTTTTTTACATTGCAGCAGATATAAATCAAAGTTACACATGATAAACAAACAACTTATTATGAATTAATACATAATAATAAATTAAAAATGGTGGTTAACAAACAAACATGACGCAAATTAATCAAAAGTTGTATTACTGTGTGTTACTAAATTTAATAGTTTCCGTAGAATGTTTCGTAGAAGATCAAAATATTCTTATGATGATAAAATTGAGTATACCGTATACCAAATCAAGTTTATCATAAAGTTTAATTTGTTCTAAATTCTTTTTTTCCAATCGTAAGATGTTTATTTTATTTAGCTCCCACTTTAGGGATAATACAGATAATGCAGATAACGAGTAAATATATATAAAGATTGATGGTGAATTCTTGGCGATGTACTGCATAATTTGTATGATATTCATTTATTTATTTGTACATGTATTCTAAATAAGTGCTTCATAATGACAAGATACACTAAAATATTATTTGAAATAAAATTCTAAATTATGGTCTTTAATTAGAAAAGATTCTCCTATTTTAGGATTAAACCCTATTTTTAAATTTATATTTTTTCAGGAGAATCGCTTAACATAAAATATTTTATTAATTTTAGTTTTTTCAGTTTAGCCCAAGCGAAATTAAATACAGTAGTAAAAATAGAATACTAAATTTCTGAATAAATTAAATCAATAATCCTTATAAGATTATTCATCACATATTATCTGTCATACCCGACTGGCCTGACCAAGTTAATAAAGTCTTAAAACATCTAAGCCAGCATTAGATAGCTCCCACACTAGCTGCACAACGTTTTTAATAATTTTTTTCTATTAAAATTAGTTTTTACTAACAAAACTTACTTTAGTCTAATATTAATTTATTTAACAAATATTTATGTAAATACTATTTCAAAAAGGTATAATTAAATATAGATTGCTATACCATAAAAGATTTTTTTAGATTTCCTTTTTTTCTAATTATCTTTAATTAAAATTTGTATTTATAAAACTTCTCCCAGATTTATTTTTAAAATAACAATAATAAATGCATATTTTCTGTTTTTTATATGACAATTATAATTTTCTGTAATTATTATAATCCTACCAGAAATAATAATTTTAAATAAATAATAATAAACAAGTCACCAGAGGTTCTATAATATAATTATATTAAAGAATCTTCGGCAACTTAGATTAGGTTATGACAGTGATGTCATAGTCTAATGGTGGTGTTATAATCTAATGTCACAATCTAATGGTGGTGGTATAATCTAATAATGATGGTATAACCTAGTGTCATAATCTAATGGTGATAATTTTCTTGACTGTCTATGACCCTTTTAGAAACTATCTATATGTTGGCTTAATTCTGTGACTTTTTTATTATTAAAGAGTTATCCATGTATTTACAATGCTCTGTAATTTTTTTATCACTAATAAGCTATGCAATATGCATAGGACTTCAAAATATATATATAGGGGTAAGGGACTTTTGAATTTTTTACTAATAGCTCTACACAAGGGTTTTTTATATGATCGCTATGCAAAATTAGTAAGTACTCAACATCAGATAATCATGAAAAATAAGCAAATTAATTATCTAACCTCTAGTTGTCATATGATTTAGGTATTATTTTTCAAACCTTATAACTTTTCTTTTAATTTTTTATTTAAAGCTATTTTTTATAAAAATTGTAAATTGTTTCCAACTTTAAATTTTAGGATAATTAATTTGAAATAAAAAGTTTCTTTTGAAATATGAAATACTCTAAGTATTATAAATTTGTTATTTAAAATTAAACTATTTATTTATATATAATAAATATAATCAGCCAAATTAGTATTAAAAATATGCAAATCTAACCTCTTGCTTTTAAAAAAAATTACTAAAAATATGCATTATGAATACCTAACTTTAACCAAAAAAAGCTAAAATAATATGCAAATCAAAATCTAACTTCAATATTTATCTCTATTATGATTATGCATTTATTGATCCTACCCTTATATATATATTTTAGGGTCCTTTATACATATATTTATCTAGTTTTGTAGTTTTTTTATTACTAAAATGTTAGGTTGACATTGGCATCATTTTAGTTGCTTTTGATTGCCAAAGTGTTTGCCTGTATTTTCCTTTTTTATTTTCTTTAAATTGCCAAAAACAAAATTGTATCAGATGATGTAGTAAATTTGCAGTTAATTTTGGCTGGCACTATACTATAATTCTGGCCAATCTTTAGAGTATATGATTTGAGAGTTCCATCTTGATGCCATGATGATCTAGTACTAGTAGTGTCCAGAAACTAATTAAAAACTAATAGAAAGTCATTTCTATATTAGCTTGGATACCAAAATATTATATCCAAAATTCTGGCCAAGATTATGAAATATGCAGGTTTAATGATTATTAATTTATTGCACCTCTTTTTTTACTAAAATAGATGTTACAAAAGAGATAAATATATAATATACTTTATGTATATTGTTATTTGTTAGAAAAATTATATGATAGTGATCCCACAAGACTCAGTATCAGATAATATCTAATAAAATCTAGTGTTCTAAATAGATCAGTTCAGATCAGATTTGATTTAAATCTGATCTGAAACTGATTTAGATTTGAACTGAACTGAAGTGAATCTGACTAGATCTAAAACTGAACTGAACTAAAACTAATTCAAATTTGAAATTGAACTAATCTGAATCTAATTATTCATCCAATTTTCTAAAAAGAAAAGAAGAGAGACATTAATTACATTCCTTGAAAGTAAAAGAATGAAAAGAAATAAATAAACTTATTTCTTAGTTTATTTATTCAAATTCCATTTATTCAGTTTTCTAAAAAGAAAAGAAGGAAGATATTATTAATTACATTCTTTAAAAGTAAAAGAACAAAAGAAATAAATGAACTCACTTTTTAGTTTATTTGTTCAAGTTTTATTCATTTGACTTCATTCATTCATTTGGTTTTCTAAAAAGAAAAGAAGAGAGATGTTAATTACATTCCCTAAAAGTAAAAAAATAAAAAGAAATGAACAAACTTACCTCTTAGTTCATTTATTCAAGTTCCATTCGATTAGCTTTGTTCATTTATCTGGTTTTTTAAAAAAAAAGAAAAGGAAATGTTAATTACATTTCCTAATAATTAATAAAGTAAAAAAAAGAATGAACTTATATTTATCTAAGATCCCAATCATTCAGCTTCATCCATTCATCTGGTTTTCTAAAAAAAGAAAAAAAGAAATATTAATTACTTTTTCTAAAACAAATAAAGTAAAAAAAAAGAACAAATTTACATTCATTCAAGATTCCAATCATCTATTCATTCAGATTTTCTAAAAAAAAGAGAAGGAAGACATTAGTTACGTTCTCTCAAGTAAAAAAAAATAAAAATAAATAAAAGAACAAACTTACCTTTAGTTTGTTTAGAAACTGTTTATTTGGGTTTCTTCATTCATCCAGATTCAATTTCTAAAAAAAAGTTAAAAATAAAAAAAAAATTTTTTTATTTTATCATATTTAATATATGAAAATCTGAATCCGATCGAATCAGATCTAGATTTTTTTATATCATGATCTAATTTAATCAGATTGAATTCAGATCAGATTTATTTAATTCAGATTGGATTCATAGATTTTAAATTTGCAAACTGATCCAAATCTGTTTTGGATTAAATTTGTAAATTCAGATCAGATTAGATTTTTTCAAAATATTATCTACAGATTTGTACCTTAAAAGATTTGAATAATGGTAATAAACTTGAAGATATTCTAACTAATTATTATCCTTCTAACTGAATAGAGTTTAAAGAGCAATTTTCTTGTGCAAAAAAAAATCATAAAGTTACTATATATTAGAAAAATCAGTTTGCAAATAAATACGATATCTTAGATAGAAAAAATAAGCATGTGCAGGATTTTTTAAATCAATCAAAAAAAAAAAATAAACACATACAAGATAACCTTAATAAATCCAAAAAAAAAAAATGAAAAACTTTTCAATTGAATGTATCATCTTGGAGAAGAGATAATACATTTACAATTAGAAATAAACAATTTTAAGTTTAGGGATAAGATAAAACAATTGCATTCAGAGATAAATGACCTTAAGCTTCAGATTACTTGCAAGAATATTTTTCTTGCAGATGTTAAAAATGAATTCTCTATAAAATCAGAGGAAATGTTAACCCTTGAATTCAGAATGAAGGAAGAAATACAAGCACTCCAATTAAAACTAAAAAAGTTAGAGCAGAATGTTTCTTTAGCACAAAAGGAGTTATTAGAAATGAATTCTCTCAAGCATAAATTGGAACTGAAAAATGTGAAACTAATTACTGAAAATATTGGTCTAAGTTTGGTAAAAGGAGATTTAAAAGATTCATTGATCAAAAAAAATGATGAATTGGTGCAGATAAAAGTTGATTTAGTAATAAGGCCATACAAACTTAATTTATTAATTCTCTTAACATAAAAATTTCAAAAATGACCCGTCAACCCAGCTTTTAATTTTTTTTCAAAAAATTTTATATGTAAAATTCATATGAAATTTTTTTGTAATTTTTTAAAAAATTGTACCTAGTATAGTAATAATATATAAAATTTTTTTTTAAAATTTAACACAGATTGACCTGACCGGTTATGAGAACCAATTTTATTACTTTATATCACCTAATATAAAAGGTATTAATAGAAAAAAACTCCTTTTTTCAAGAAGCTAATACTCATTTAGCCAAACATATTTCAAAAACATTCAGCAAGTTTGAAGTGTTTGGAGAAGTAAACTTTAAAAAGGATTTAAATATTAGTGAACAGAAGAAAAATAATGACAATATTAACCTTAAAACTACTTGGTTTCATAATGCAAACATCTTAGTAGTACCTATTTTAATACCAAAAACTAATAAAACTTTAGTTAATAAGAAATTCAATTTCTTTTTCAGTTTGTAATTTTTCTTATATGATTTATCTTTTCTAATCTATATTCTTTTATTTCATCTTACAATAAAAAAAATTATAAAATATCCTTAAATAGAAATCAGAGTCTAATTTGAATCAAAAGATAGAACTACCACCTATGAAACTTTACCTTATAGATATGTATAAGTCCATAAAGCATGAATTATCCTGAATAAAAGGATATAAAGCATCATCTGACTGTTTTTTTTTTATGCTAGTCATTGACTCATTGGAAAGAGTGATACAGTGTGAGAAAAGCATCTACAGAAGGACATCTCTTTCATGTTGCCACTACTTCCTCATAAGAATAAACCTCTTAATTACTAGGATTACTCAGTATCTTTATAGACCTGACAATAAACAAAAGGTAAAGGCCTCAAAATAACTTATATAAAAACAAATTACTTTGAATTATAATTAAGGTTAAAGATGTTTTTATTTTTATTAAAGATTATTATTATTTCAATTAATGAATTATCTGAAACTAATTGAACAACTTGACTGAACTGAACTGAACTTTTTGTCTCACTTGTGGGGCTGCTTGAATAACTATTCAATTTATATTAACTATAGCATAGCATATTTTTTATATTTTCTCCTTCAATTTAATTTCTTTCTGTCATATCTCAATTTAATCCCTCTCTGTAATTTTTAATTTAATCCCTCTACTTCATATTTCAATTTAATCCCTCTATTTCATATTTCAATTTAATCCCTCTATTTCATATTTTAATTTAATCCCTCTACTTTATATCTCTATTGCATAATAATGATATCTTATGGCTAATAACTACATCATTTTTTTTTCTGAATTAATTCTATGACTTAACCATTTATTCAAGATTTTACCATACTAAGTTATTATTCTATACCTATCTATAAAATTATGGGATTTACTTTTATGCAATAAATCCAACTTGTTTCTTTAAGTTTTAGTATTTCTTTCTACTAAATTAGTTAAATTATAAACTACCTACTATTTCATATCACATATTTACTGCACATTTCTCTACTGCATATTATACTTTAATAACTTTTACTAAAATTGGCCTTTATAAAATATATATATGGCATAATTTCAAAAGATCCAAAAGTATCATATTATAAGAATATTCAGTTTAGTTATATTTTTTCTGAAAGGATTCCAAATGTGAAATCATTCTCATCAGAAAGGAGTACTATTATTATTTTTGAGGACTTGTATATTGTCTCAAAGTATATACAAAATCAAATTATTCTTTTTTTTTTACTCATGGACATCACAGAAATATCTCACCTATTTATATAATTCAATGCTATCATAAAGTCATATTATTATTCATGAAAATATTTTTTATCTAATGATATTTAATAAGGAAAATAGCCATCAAGACATCTCTAAGATAGCTGGTTATTATACTGATGATATAAAAAATGCATTAATGGTTATTAATAGCTACCTAAATTTATTGTATTTGATCTCACTAGGCCAAAAGATAATTTTCTTGCAATTCGGTTAAGGTTTAATATACTATTGAACTTGTAGAAGAAAATAGAGGTAAGACAAAAGCAATGCAAAAAATGCCTCATCTAATAACTAGAATCTGATTTCATAGATGTGATAATTTTTTCACTTCCTGTACCTGCATCTTCAAATCCTCAATTTCACTTTACATTTTCATATTTGCATTAACACACTCTTTATATTTCTTTTTCTATATCTTGCATAAACTTCTCAAAAGTTTCTTTATTATAATCAAGCAGGTGCTAATATAATACTCTAAGCTCATTCATAATCTGGCAATTGTTTTCTTTTTCATGATTACAAGTGACATTATCAGTTTGAATTTCACTATCTGTGACATATATATATGGTATTTTTTGAATGATAAAGATGAAGGGCACTCTGGTCAACTTTGAATTCATCTCTGACACATTAATCTTTTTTAGTATTTAATAGCTTCATGTTTTAAAAGCAATTCTATAATTGGATTAATTTTACTATCCTCTTTCTCAGATAATAAGTTATATTTTCATAATGTAAAACATATCTATGCCTCATTTATTAAAGAAACTGGCAATTTTGCTAGTAAATCTGAATATGCCTGATTAAATGCCATTATATATTTATACATTGCACAAAAAATGGAATTTCATGAAATTTCAAAAATATTTTTTATTAATAATAGATATATTATATAAAAATAAAATACCTTTAAAATTAGAATTATGTATTATAAATTATGCATGTAACGGCCATTCTTAATGTTATCAAAGCATGGATAAGCGGGTATATAGCACTTGGTGAAGACATATGTAGAGGAATCGGTACTTCTTTTATTAGGCAGTACATGTAATGTAAATACCCAAAAGCATAATATAAAGTTTCATATTGCCTGGTGTCGTGGGTCAATACTGTAAATAGAGTTGTGACTATCGAAACCACAGGTAAAATTCATAGCTCTGTAAATTTACAGTATATACTGTAGGTTGTATGCATATTACTATAGCTAAAATAATCATGTGACCCCATTAAAGAATCAGTACTGTGCAATAATCTTGAATTAATTTATATAAAGTCACAGCAAAATTTGGCAAAGCCAATAAATCAAACTTCAAACTTTGTAAGTATCTGTGAAATCATAGGTTAAAATTGAATAGGTATCCAGTTTTACAAAAAAATTTTTTACAATTAACCAAATATAAAAATTTTTAACAGTAGTGGATTTTTTTATCCAGATACTTATTGGATATAATCACTAGTTTGAGAAAAAAAATATCAGGAAATGTTTCTGATGGATATGAAAGATTAAATTCTTTAATACTAGTTTCTTCAAGTAATTTCTCTACTAGTTTGAATTTAACTTCAGTGGTAATATTATTTATAGCAGTATGTCTCACATTTTTTGTTTCTAAAGTGGTTAAGAGAGAATTTTCTATGACTTTTGATTCATTATTAGAGGGTAAATCATGAAGTCAAAGATAATTTCATCTTTTAAATAAATAGCTCTTTTTACATAAATGGATTCCTTATTTTTTCATTATACTTGAGTAATTTAAATATTCACAAAGAAAAGAAACTTTTATTTGCAATATTATCAATAATGCTTTTCTCCTGTAAACTTGCTGAAAGTTTTTTACAAACAAATTCAGTGAATACTGCAACCTGAGTAATATTTTTAAGTCTCATACCATGAATAGAGATATAAAGAGATATTTTGTTATCATTATTACTATTAGCAATAGTAATACTTTTTTTATCACATTTTGGATTTATTTCTAAATAAACTTTTCTAAAAGCTATTTAAATAATACTATAGGCTTCTTTCACTGGTCAAAAACTGATCTATCTTACAGATTAGGACTCTGATCAGTAATGGTAATTACTGAACTAAACCGATCAATTTCAGTATCAGATCAGTATTAGTTTTGTGATTTACTAAACTGAATCCTTTGGTAAATATACCGATCGGTTTCAGTAATTTTGGTATTGGTATCAGTTTTGTAATTTATCAAACTGATTTACCAAATACTGTATATATATATAAATTAGTAATCTAGATCGATCTTATCAATATTTTTTTTTAATCTCTTTTTTTTCATATTTTCTTTTTTCTCCATACTTTTCTTTTNTTTGTAATTTTTAATTTTAATTTTAATTTTAATTAATATTCAATAATAATAACATTAATGACAATGGAGAGGCAATAGACAATAACCAAAATGAACGTAAAGCAGAACCAAATATAAATATTGAAAAAACAAATACAAGAAGTAATACTAAGTATAGTTGGGCTTGGGCTTATTTTGTATTTGATGATGTAATAAAAAAAGTATGTTGCAATTACTGNAAAGCTTTAATAATTTGTAACAAAGGCAGCACTTTGGGTTTGACAGGTCACCTAAAAAATAAACATAATCTAACGAAAGAAAAAAGTTAACAAAGACAACCTACACTTCACAAAGTAATAAATAATTCAGCAGAGCCAGTCGTAAGTATAATAATAAATATTTATTATTTGTGATATTAAATATGTTAATGTTTTTATTTTTTATATATTTTTATTAATAGGCATATAATAAAGAAACTTTTAGAAAGTTTATTATTGAATGGGTCATAAAATATGATCTCTCTTTCACATGCGTAGAATGTGAAGATTTT
>QKYT01000364.1:4636-17844 GCA_003550305.1 Glomus cerebriforme | reverse complement strand
AAAAAAAAAATTTAAATTCTTGCATGTAATTTTTTTTAGCACAAGCTTTTTTTTTGAAATAATAAATATTTAATATTGCATTATAAGAAGTTTTTAATTTGAATAAANAAGAATTAAAATTAGAAAAGAAGCTATTTATTTCTGTATGACAAACTACTCATTAATAATTACGTAATATAATTTAATATAATACATTGACTAAATAATACCTCCCTGTGTTCCTGTATTTGTATGTTAAAATAATGTTGAAATAGTGTTGACAATTCATATTGTTATTTATAATTTGTAATGAAATTTGTGTTAAATTTGTATTGAACTTGTGTTAAAATTACTTATCCGTTTTTGTCGAATATTTTTAAAATGATTTATATTTATTATCAAGGTGATGTTTTGTTATTGTGACCATAATTGTCTGATTTACCATAATTATTAAATTTTGCTAATTTTATAAATAATACAATGTTTAATTTGTATAATTACTTGACTTCATATTTTTAAGGAATACAAAAATAACACAAATAAAGAGTTCTTATTATACAGTATTAAATATTTCAATTATGTATTTACTGTATTGATTTAAGTTTTTCTAAAATATCAAATCAGTATTTTGATTAATTAAATTTTTTTTATAAAGGGAAGTATTTTATTATCATTTAACTTTCACATTTTGAACTTTTAACATTTAAAAATTTTCCTAATATTTTTTTTCAATAATTTCCTACATATTTTTTTCAATAAAAATGATAACAAGAATCATCTGAGGGAGATTTCGAAATAGATCTTTTGGTCTCAGAAAGGAGAAGAAAAAATGACGAATATTATACAAGGTTTAGAAGCAATAAAGTGGAGTTTTGGGAAAGCGTTACCTGAAAAATAAATAGGAGATATACTAGAACTTATACCACTCGCTAATGCGAGCAGAAATAGAAAAATTTAGTTAGAGATTACGAGGTAAGTAAATAATAAATAATAATATGGAGATAGATATAACTTAATAACAATATAATTAATATCTTTTAGGATTTTTGTGACTGGTGCAATGGCACGATAAGAGGGAGGAGGTGGTTGTATACTGGGGAAAAATATTATCATATCTTCAGAATTAGATTCTAGGAACGACCAGATAATTATTAAAATGAATGAATAATTTTTCAGATTTATATTAAGTATATTTACTTTTTTTAGTGACGAGGCATACCCAAAGACATAACCATAATTTGCCAACTACTAGACAATAATACCCAATTTTTTTTAAATAAAGAAACCTTTTAAAATATATACAAATTTATATTTTATAAATTGTTTCTTATTGACATTAATTCCAATTTTGAATTAAAAATGCTTAAATATCAATTTATATTTATTTATANAAAGTAATNNTACAATTTTTATAAATCTGTTTATATAAAATGTGATCACATATTTGGTATTGTGNAATNAAATNATTCTTATAANGAAGGACTGANCAGTTCAGANGCNAACTTCNTTATATNGANGNGTNCTGTAACAAATTAAAGATCTTTCAACTTTGATTCAACTCAATTGACCCAACCTTGTTTGGAGATCTAATTAATACAAGTTTTTTACAAAAAAAATTGGTAAATCAGTTCAGTTTTCAGTATTTATTAACCAGTATCAGTTTGGTCAAAAACTAAACCAAATGTTTCAGTAAATTACTGATACTGATACTGATAATTTCAGTTCAGTATCAGTTTTAGCAAATACCGAACTGAACTGAACCGATCGGAGCCCTATTACAGATATCTTATAAATATCGGGTATCCAATATACATATTATAGAATTAAAAAATACAATTTATTAATTATCTTTCTATCCAGTGATCATAAAAAGATGAAATATAGCTTATTTGATTCGCCTCACTGAGTCATATCGAATAGTACTAATTTTGCATTTCTAGGTATAATAGATGCTGAGATATTTGATAAATCATAAAAAAATAAATAAATAATACAATATCTTGATATCTATTGTGGTTTAAACTGTTAATATTCTTATATAAAATAATTAAATAGATTTAAATAGTTAAATTAATATAGTTTTTCTTTGAAATAAATATGATTAAAATTTATAAAACCTAAAATATAAAAATTAAATTCAAAATATTATTTAATAAAAATGTTAAATAATATAAATTACCAGTCATTTTTTTATATGAATTATAAAAATTAATAAATCAAATCTATATAAAATTTTTACAATAATAAAATTTATATATATAATAATAGGTTTAAACGTTTAATAATTAAAATCAGTTTGCATTTATTTTTATACTATTTATTTTTAACAAAAAAAAAATCTAAAACAGCATGCAAGATAAAAATACTAATTATATGATTTATTGGTTAAATCTAAATTATTATTGGCTATTAACGTATCACGTGATATATCATAAGCAAATGAATTTATTGAATTTTGCTAAATATCACCAGCTGTGATTGTCACTACACATACTTTATTTGAATTTTCGACTAATATATTAATCTAATCATATTATAAACACTATTAATATGTGTAAATTTGTGAATAGTTAAAATTTTTCTAAGCTATTGTTTAAATAGTTTTTGAGAAAAACATGAAAATTTGAATTTTACATTTTTTTTTACTTTAAAAATTTTTAATTAAATATTTTCAAAATTTGATGCGATTGACATCAAAACATATTCATTTAACATACATGTACCTATGATTTAAATTTCTTTTTTTTCCCCAAGTATCTTAACTCTGGCCGAAATTATCATGTTTGGCCAGAATTAAGCGGTAACAATCACCGGTAGTGACAATCACCGCCGGTGCGATTTAGCATAGATTAATTTCTTTTCACAAGTTTAAAATCCCATCATATATTCCTTAATAAATGCCATTTTATTTTGAATATAGTTTGGTATTATTAATTTCAGCCAAACTATTTAATTACGGCCAAAAATTGTAGAAATTTCTTTTTTTTTTGGAAGTAATATTACACGACCCAAAAAAAAGAGAAAAATTTTTAAACACTTTCACTACTTATATTATTTAATTTTTAACGAAATTTTTTTCAAAAAAAATTTTATATATCATAATTATACTTCTTGCATAAATTTTATTATAAATTCTTTTATAGGTATAGCAATGTGTAATGCAGATCTTGTTAAATTTCTATAATATACTGTGGGTCGCACGTATAGTTATTAAAGAGAAGCGAAATAAGTTCTTAAGTTGTACAAATTAAAAAAAAAATCAATAATTAATGGTACGGTACATCACCGAAACCCTAAACCTCTATTTTCTTTAGCCCTCTGTGCGGTATTGTATCATAGTACTTACTGAAGTCAGTATCTATCACCGTAAATCCCTCCATATTTAGATACAGCTCTATTAAGGAAAAGGCTCAGGAATCGGTGACGATTCTGGTTAAAAGCCTATCGTTTCGAACTATTTACTGATATAAAAATAACTTCATAATTACATGATACCAATCACAGAGATTCAGAATGAAATTGTAATTTAAATTATTTTCTGGATGACTGGATCAAAATTATACTCAATTCTTAAATCGTTGTCAAGTCTATCCGAAATAATTTTCATTACAAAAATGAAAATATAAAAGTCTATTGCGATTGATTTTTATTCCTTTCGTTGCTTCTTTTGATCTTTTGACATTACGGTTTTATAATACACGGGACATGGTAAATTTTATCATTTTATATCTTCCTATTGACTACTGGGACTTAATTTTCTCTAATTGTTCTAATTGTTGCACGTAAAACTATCAAATTAAAAACTTCCTAATATGTTGAATAACATGTCATTCATTAATAAAACTAGTTTTTTTTGTATTGTCTTTATTGTAATATTAAATTTATATAAAAAATGACGATCGATTAAACCTAATAAAATGAATGAATTGATAATAACAATTATTTACTTAAAGTCTATTGAAATTATTGAAGAATATAGAATGTAAGATTACATTCGTTCTTTCTATTGCATTGTCAATATATTGTATTCTGCCGAGAGTTAGAAAATGATTTTGATTATTAAGGAAAGAAAAATTACCTACAGAAAGTGATATTCCTGATTTTTAATAAATTTTTTTTTTTTTTTTTTTTTTGAGAAAAACAAGAACCAATTAATTGTACGTATAGGAAGTATTCATCGGCATGAAAAAAAAATTAAAAAAAAGAATGTTTATAATATCATATTTCTATCATATGTTCAAAAAAAATTAACATAATCAAATTCGTCATTTTTTTTTGCTTAAATCTTACTAGTAAGAGATATGCAAATATTATTGTTGATTAGCATATATCCAGCTAGAAGGCATTGAAAATGGTTCTCCACAATAACCAAAAGGAAGTTCATAAGACGATATCATATTTAAATTAGAACCAACAGCATGATTTAAAAACCTTTCTTGGGTAGAAAACATAGTGGCGGCATTTAAGGGAATATCTGATGTAACAACATCTGAAATTCTAGGATTATATATAAAAGTAGGGGAAAACATTGTAGGAGTTATAGGAGTTATAGGAGAGATAGGAGAAGATATAAGTGGAGATAAATCATTTTTCTGCTGTTGATAATGTAAATTATTATAACGAAACACTTCAGGAGGAAATTGCTGAGTTAATAAATTAGCTCTCTTTTGTTGTGTTGTAAAGATAGTTTGACCATCAACTTCAACTGAAGAAGATGGATTTGAAGAAATCTTCCTCCTATTTCTTGAATTTGACCTTGACAATTGTTTATGTAACCATTTAACTTCATGAGCGATATCAGCATATTTCCTAATAACATAATTAGGTTCTTGTTTCCAAGCCTGAGCGGCTAAACATGATACTTCGCTCATAGAAAGATTATATCCCTGATTACGAACTTCTCTGGCAAATTCATTACGATAAATTAAAAATTTATTTGTACATCTGGCTAGCAATGCACCACTTTTATTTGTTCTAATTAAATCAGCAGCATTTATAGATGGTGGAAATGGCACATGAACAGGAGCATGAAGCTGAGGTTCAGGCCTTTTAATCGATCTTACTGGGGTTGGTTCGGTTCCATTCTCAAGAATAAAAACGAGTTCCTGCTCGATTGGTTTATTGCTATTTACATTATTATTATTATTATTAGACGAGTTAATCGATGTTTCTTGTGGTTGATTTTGCCTGACGGATGTTGCTGTATTTATTGTTGATGTTGATTCCGACATTATTTATAAGAAATTATTATTATTTTTTTTAAAAAAAAAAGAAAGAATATAGTAAAAACACGGGATTTATTTGATCGTTGCCAGGATTTGCCAGGTAAATAATAATAAATAAAGGAAATATGGAGAACACGATAAAGTGGTGACGCAGTAGGAAATGGTTACTATTAAACAAATGGTCGAAGGTCTGAGATTTCCATAAAAAACAAAATAAAAATAAAAGGTCTTAAGGAGTTTAAATTCTTCGAATTCTGTCCTTTTATATACATGTATATTCATAATTCAACGGATGGCAATTTTAGGAAACGTCACACATATCTTTTCTACTCCGTGAACATCCTCTTTTTTTACCAATAGTTACGTTCTATTTGAATAAAACACGGAATCTTACCATAACGCGTTACGATTTTTAGGGGTTAAAAAAAATGTAAATATATATAAAATTAAATTATTACAAACAGCGAGACATTAAGGTTTATTTTTTATAAATTATTCTATTACTCAAGAGAAAAAGTATATGTTGATGGCTTTTTTTAGTAAGCCGAAATACAACAAAAGCTCGGATGCGTTTAACGGATAAACCGATTAACATACTAACGGTCAAAAGTTCCATATAATATGAATCATTTTCACACGCGATAACTTTAATTTTAGTTATATCCGAATAAATAACAAATTATTTGAAAAGGAACAACATTTTAGCTTTCATGTGATAATATTTATATTTCAGTACTCGAGATAATAATTTAAATTTTAAACTATGATTTTAAGTTAGTGATCTTCGGAAATCCAAATTTGATATATGATCGCCAGAGGATATCGTATTATGTACAATGATGATTTTTTTTTTGCGTGAATATCAATCTATTAATAGAAAAAAAATTTAGTCAGAAATTATTCTTTTCTGTATGGAATCTTTATATGTAACATTATCGAAAATATTCGATTAATCCGAAGGAATTACTTATCAGAGTATATTTGTAAAGATTGATTGTCGAATGATATAATTTATCTCGATAATTACGCGGGATTATTTAAATCTTCAACACTTCACGTAATGATTGTTAATTAAATTTCTATGGGAAAGAATTAGAATTTTTTAATTTCAAAAAGGTCTAAATATGAAAAATATGAAAGTCATTAATCTTTAAATCCAAAGTCAAAATACTGCATTATTAAAAGAATGTTATTTTCATTTATACTTTCATACTTTTTTTGATATTCAAAACGAATAAATTTTAATTGCACCTGACTAATTGAGTTTGAAATGTCCTATAAAGCTTGTGAAATTTTGCTTGTAAATTTTGCACATTTTAAGAATCATAATAAAATATAATTGTTAATCCTTATAACTCAACGTTTCCACCAAATTCACATTCATGCAATCTATTAATATAACACAAATTGGTTCAACTGATTTTTATTGGTTTGTTTAAAAATTTTACTACTTATGGCCTAATTTTAGAAATGATAACCAATCGACGACTATCTTGAGTTGATGGTTTGATTTGCCAAGAATTCGTTGATATAATTTAAGAAATTTTGTAATATAAAAATTTATTAATTAATTAACTAATAATAATACTACTATGATATTACGAAAGGATGCGATGTGAGAAATAGAAAAAAAAAACATTCAAGATTAGATAGGTTCGGAATTAGATCAATAAAAATGAAACAAAAAGAATTGGAACTAAAAGAAAAAAAGAAATCAACAAGATATAAATGGGAAAATTAAAAAACATAACGGATGCCAACGGAATAAACAAATTTATAGATAGGTAATACTAGAATAACCGATTTATTAAGATAGAATGGTAAAATAATAATAATATAATAGGAAAATATTAATAACGGTTTGGAATATACTGTATATAAATACGATGTAATACATGATCTGTTTGATAAGTTGGCATTTATTCAATCAAATAAGACGATTAATACACATATATACAAATTATTTAATAATTATTACTAATTATTACAAATATATACAAAACGTTTGGAATAGTCTTTCTTTTAGAATTATTTGAATATAAAATCCTGAAGTAAGTTTTTCTTTTACGTTTTAAAATGTGTTATTTCTTTTTTTTTTTGTTATTTTTTAACTTTTAAATTTTTAAACCAATATTAAAAACCAAGTTTACTTTTCTTTTTTTTTGGTATTCTATGTTATTTTTTCTAATATCCTTTTTATTATTTTTCGTGATATTTATTTCTCCTGTTATTTTCCTGTTATTTTCCTGGAATCTTTTATCATTTTTATGACATTTTTCTTATTATTTTTAGTTTTTTTTTTTGTCATTTTTATAGTATTTTTCTTTTGTTATTTTTATGGTATTTTTTATGATATTTTTTATTATGATACTTTTATTTTTTAAAGGATAAATTTATAATTGCAACTAAACAATAAATTATTTTTTTTTATAAAAAAGTTTAAAGTTTCTATACATGAAAACAAAATAAGATTGATTTTAACTATTTTAAGGGTTAAAATGACTAAATTAATTCAACTTTAGCTTTTAAAATGGCCAAAAAGTAATAAAAGTATTTTAACAATTTTGCATGCAGTAATTAGAAATTATGAGTAATAATCAAACCAGTTTTACCTAACTTTAATGAAGAAGAAGTAGGTACTGTATATTGCTAAGTTTATTATTATCCTCTTCACTACCAATTAATAAGATTATAATAATTTAGTAAAAACTTGTCCAGAAAAATCAAATGAATGTTTAATTACCAGATTGAATTACAGAATAAGTAAAAATAAAAAAGTAAAATAGAGTATATATTATTAACATAAATATTCTCATTCATCATTTTAACAAATTCAGAACCAAAAAGTCACAGATTACACCAAATACTTTTTAATGTATTAAGAATTTTTAATGTGACTTTATTAAGCTTATTATCACCTTTCTTTTAGTTTTTATTATGCATTAATCCTTCTTGCAACCTTAGTATACTATGTAGTATAAAATTTGTTACAAATTTTACATATCCTTCTGATATATCTTGAGATATTATTGGAAATATCATTTCTTAACTGGTTTCTAGAATAAATATAATTAATTTTTTGATAGTAGAAAAAAAACTAGATTATCTTTTACTGACAAGAAATGAAGAGTATTAGCAGAAGATATATATCATAAATTTTTTCTTTTATTTTTTTGATAATTAAACTACTAGTAACAAATTATCACTGATAATCTGATTAGCCAAAAAAATCTCAGATATTGTTAATTTATTTAAAATAACTACTAGCTTTTGATAAAATTTTGATATTTTGATCTAAAATAATACAAATATTTCATATTAATCTGACTTATCAACACGATAAAAAAGATAATGCCACTTATAGCAAATTTTCTTTTAACTTATTTATATTGTATTTAATTTACTCTGAAATAAGAGGCTTCTTTTTATTTTATAAATTGAAAGATTATTATTAAATATATTCATATCAGACTATCAGTACTGCATTGTACTTTTTCTTAAAATATACTGCAAATTGCTAATACAATCAAAAGTAATATTAAACTAACACAGATATACAAATAAGTTAGATACTGTAACTACTGATGTATCAAATAAAAATATAAATAATCATATAGTTGTCAAAAAATAATACAAAGAAATTATTCAGTACAACCTAACTATACAAATTAAACTTTATATAGTATAATATTAATTACATTAAAATAAGCATAGACTTCAGTATAAATAATCCTTCACACTGTTGAGAAAAATCCTATTAGTAAGCTAATAGGATTTTTATACCAATATACTTATTTTCTCAGAATAGTATTACTATCTGCATACTTATTATTAAATATGATTATATTATTTCATTTATAAAATAGCATACTTGTAATAAGTTTTTCAGAAATCAGAAATCAGAATGCTTAAAATCTATGTCATATGGTTTTTATTAAATTAACTGCTCTTTTTACAATGTCTCTTAGTTTATTTTTACTAATCCAAGAATTTTTTTCTAATTCTTAATAAATAATGGAGACTGCTATCAAATATTTAGGTTTTATTCTACAGTTTTTATGTATAAATATTCTGAAGACATAATGATAAAGGTAATTAAAATATAATATATGTTAGAAACTTGAAATAAAAAGTAATATAAATTTCAATAACTTTTCATCATATTGCCCTTTCAAATATTTCGTATTTTCTATTCATGACTCTTTGGACTTGCATTTATATTAAGGAAAAAGATAAGAAAAATATGCAAGGTATTTTATGCTAAAAGTTTGTGTTCAAGAATAACAGTATGTGAAAATATGTATTAAAAATATCAATATTTATAAAGGTATTGAGGATAATACATATACAAACTTTTTTAACTCACCTGACTATTTTTCTTTAGTTAAAATCTTTAGAAGATAGTATATTCTAATAGGTTTTTTTTTCAAAATATATTGAAAAAAAAAGACTTTAAAGCAAATATATATATTAATAAATATTATATTATTCCTATAAGAAAAAAATTTGAAATATTTTTGAAGAATCAGTTTATATATAAAATTATTTTATTGCATAAGCATATAAATTTCACAGATAATTTGCATAGTATCACTTATTATATCATATATATGAGTATCAAAAATATGTTAATTTATATTACACATGCCTATATACATTAGCTATAAAGTATTTTATAAATATATTTTTTTATTAATAATATTTAGAATTTTGATCAAGCACTGATCTGAAAAATTTGCCATACTAATTTACAATTATTATCCATATCTAACAAATCTACAATAATTACATTATATAGCTAGATAAAAGCTGAAATTTTTAAATTATTTATCGAAGAGACACATATACCTAGCTCTTTACACTTATATTTCTTATAAAATTCTGACAAAATTTTTAAAGTTGTATTTTTTATTAATACAGTAATATTTGGGATTCTATAGTTATTTTAACATATCAATCCATTTCACCTCCCATATTGAACTTCTAATGATTATATAGCTTTGCTGATATATTAATTTTAAAGGGAGTATAAATACTATATTTGTTAATTTTAAATATAATTAGATTTCTTTTTCTAATATTAACTTCAAATCATTTAATCCAAAATTTCAATATTCATGAGTAGGAATTTCCCTTAAAAACTTCATATCATTAGGAATACTATCATTTTTTATCACTTTTCAAACTTGTTTTACTAATAATTTGGATCTTTTCTTATAATCCCTATAAGTTTTCTGAATAACTGTTATGTAAAAGTTTTTAAAGTCATAATCATAGTATTTAGAAATCAAGAATTCTCATGATCATCATATTATACTTTCTGGACTTGAAGAAATTATTAAAATAGGCAAATCATAATTTTTATCTACAGGTGATACATTTCACAATTTTACTAGATAATCATGCATGCAGATTATGTAGTTATTCATTTTGCAAAAAAATAAATTATATCATGAATAAGTTATAAATATAGTTGAGATAAATAATATTATTATTTAGTTGAAAGTAATAGTTTATAATTAAAATATTTCTTAGAATTAGTAAGTTAAACCAGTTAAACAATCATGATTTCTATTCTATCTCTCAATCTTAATGTAATATCTTTTGGTTAATTAAGATAGTTTATAGATGGTAATAAGTTATTTTGTTTTATATACTGAAACAAGATAAATATTTTGCTTGTATTTCTTTTGCATTTGATGATTGATAAGAAGTTAGTAAAATGATTTCTTATCTGGCAGGTAAAATACAAGCTAGCTTAAAATTTAAAATACTTGGTATAGTATTTTTTACTATAGTTGCTTTAGTCAAAAGGTAAGCTTTATAGTTCATTATAATCATATGATACTAATGCCAATTTATCCTTTTTTGAATGTAAAAGAGATTGGGATGAAAGTTCTAGTTGAAGATGCTTCATTTTAGCCTTTATTTGTAATATATATTATTTGTATTATCAAATTTCAAATTTCTTTCTATTAATAGATTTGAGAATTTTTTCTCTTTTTGCATATTCATTTGAAATAGTATCTCCATTAATACATCTTTTTAAGTGATTATTTGCATAACGTAAAAGACCTATAAGTTTATTAGGAATGAATACTAGAGAGTTACATATACTGCAATATATATAATTGGTTAGAAATCTACTAGGATGAAATCCTTTACCTTCTTCATAAAACTTTGCATGCATTCTAATATATCTATTCTTAGAAAATATTCCTGGATTCTCTTCAAGTATTTTTCTAAATAGATCACAGATATGGGAGCATCATATTTTTGGTGTTTTATTATCATGTTTTTCTTTTAAAAAAATAATACTTTACTTATCCTTTTATATAATGTATCATGATTAAATGAAGCAAGCTTAAAGTATGCATTGTTATCTAAATCCATATTTATAAGTATTTAAGCAATAAAATAATAATCTACAGTTTTATATTATTTTTTAGTGATTTATAGCAGTTTGTAACAAATATATTATAATAAAATATCAGATTCATTTTTATTTGATTATACCCTCTTGTTTAAAGAACTAAAACAGATTCATAATTTTTTCTGATATCACAATTCAGTTAAATTAGACCTGATATAAAGTTTATATCATATAAGATTCTTACTATTTTTACGACAGTTTTAGGAATACTGATGAGTTTCTATAAATCATGAAATGATCATCAATAAGATTCTGCCAGGTGCTTTTAGAGAAACTTCTTACCATGTAAAAAATATCTTCTATCAAGTAAGTAGATATTCAAACTCATCTTCTCATTAATGAATAAAAATAAAGAAATTCTAAATACTATATTATTTTAAATAAAAAGAAATGCTTTTATTGGGATGATATTGCTAGGATAATAAATGAATAAAAAAATACTAATTATTTTACTGGTAAGGATTATCATAAGAAATTTTTGAATTTTATAAAAACATTTTATGTAAGTATTATCTCTTAGGTTATTAAGATGATCAGTTTTTATGAAAAATCACTAAATAACACTATTATTTTTAGACTGCGAAGAAATATAGAGAAGGAATTGGGAACAAAAGAAGTTTAGTTGAAAAGAAATTCTAGCTAAAATCAGGTAAATATATTTCTGGAAAATTAAGTGAGTGGTTCTCTTAAAATTAATATAATTTTTTTTCACATGTTAGAACTTTCATTTAATTTTTCTGTATTATGTAATGACAATATATGATTGTTTTGTACTAGTTGTCTTTGACTACTCTACTTGAGAATAAGATCTCAACATTATAATTTTTATTTTTTAACTTGTATATACTATTAGAAAGTAATAATTCTAAACAATTTTCTTATTAATCTGATATATAAAAGCATATATTATTTTTTTTCAAATATTATAATTATTTTGAATAATATATTTTTTTTTGTTATACAAATTTATAAGACAAAATACTTTAAAGCAGATAAAAGAAATAACCCTATATTAGTGAAAGATAAAAATAGTGGTTTGTATTATCCTAAATATATAATAGAAAAACATGTTTATAATAAGTAAAGCAAAACAACTACGTAAATAATTAATATAAAATTGCTAGAATATTTGAATTTTGTAGAATAGCTTGAAGGTCTATGTATATTTCTTGTAACCAACCTATAAAGTGTTGTATACTATCTAGTGCTTCTGAACTCATAAATACAAATATATGATTTGTTCCTGAAAAGAGGGCCAGTGGAGGAGTGAAAAGATGCTACTGGTTGATAAATGTTAATAGCTGGAGGCATATTGCCTGTATATGTTATTAAGTTGATAGTTATATAAATCAGATTAATAATTAATTAGATTTTTAAAAGGATCCTAAACAATCTATATATAGGTCATATGAAAATTTTAAAATTTACTATGATCAATAAACAAACTATTTTCAACTTTGCTAAGCAAACTCTTATTATGACTTAAGAAAATTTGGCTCTGCTAAGCAAACTGTTTTGTGACTTATATATATTAAGTAAAATTTGTAGTTTCTCTATATTAAACTCAAAAT
>QKYT01000363.1:95552-116943 GCA_003550305.1 Glomus cerebriforme | reverse complement strand
TTTCTCTATTTTTTTTAGGTTACCGGACAACTGGACTTGAAATGTAAGTTAGAAAGAGAGAAAATTTTTTTTTAATATTAAAGAAACGTTACTAACGTTTCTTTCTCTATTTTTTTTAGGTTACCGGACTCCTTGGGCGAACTGGACTTGGAATGTAAGTTGGAAAGAGGGGAAATTTTTTTTAATATTAAAGAAATGTTACTAACATTTCTTTCTCTATTTTTTTTAGGTTGCCGGACTCCTTGGGCGAACTGGACTTGAAATGTAAGTTGGAAAGGAGAAATATTATTTTTAATATTAAAAGAAACATTACTAACGTTTCTTTCTCTATTTTTTTTAGGTTACCGAACTTCTTGGGCGAAATGGACTTGGAATGTAAGTTAAAAAGGAGGAATATTTTTTTAATATCAAAGAAACGTTACTAACGTTTCTTTCTCTACTTTTTTTAGGTTACCAAACTTCTTAGGCGAAATAGACTTGGAATGTAAGTTGGAAAGAGGGAAATTTTTTTTTAATATTAAAGAAACGTTATTAACGTTTCTTTCTCTATTTTTTTAGGTTACTGAACTTCTTAGGCAAAATAGACTTGAAATGTAAGTTAGAAAGAGGAGAAATTTTTTTTAATATTAAAGAAACGTTACTAACATTTCTTTCTCTATTTTTTTTAGGTTACCGAATTTCTTGGGCGAAATGGACTTGGAATGTAAGTTAAAAAGAGGGGGAGAGTTTTTTAATATCAAAGAAATGTTACTAACATTTCTTTTTCTATTTTTTTTAGGTTACTGAACTTCTTGGGTAAAATGGACTTGAAATGTAAGTTGAAAAGAAGGGAAGAGTTTTTTAATATTAAAGAAACGTTACTAACATTTCTTTCTTTATTTTTTTAGNTTGCNAAACCTTNTCAGANAAACTGAACTCANAGATGGAGTTTACTTCAAAGAAATGTAATCTTTTATTATAATATTAAATAAACATAAAAATTACAATAAATTATTCAATTACATATAAATTTATTGAATTATATGGCNAAACTATNCCNAAACTCATATAAAATATTACTACTTGTTATGCCAAAACTATGGATAAACTTATTATAAAGATTTCACAAATTTTGGCATTTTCGCAAGTTTTGGCAGTTTTGCAGTTTTGCAGTTTCGACACTATATAAAAGTTTCAGCATTTCGTGTTGGGCCAGATGGGTTTCGGTTAGTGCTCCGAATGGTTCCAGTTCAAACTGGGAACTGAACCGAAACCGGCCAAAATTCCGGTTTGGTTCGGTTCCTGGAATCGGATCTGAAAAATTCGGTTCAGATCGAACCGAAACTTAATAAAAAAGTGAAAAATGCGAAAATTTGAATAAATCGGCATACACTGATCCATAAAACATGAAATATAGCTCATTCGAATCGTCTCAATGAGACGAATCAAATGGTAGTAAAAGCAAAATTCTAGCATCGATATTTCGTTTGCTATTAACGAAAATGTAAATTTCTTTAAGTACGATTTGCTGATGAAGTATCGATGCTAGAGACATGAATTTAGTGTCATTCGACGCATCTCGATGAGATGATTCCAATGAGCTATAAAACGTCAACATTGGATTACTAGAAGAGGAGTAAACTTAACAGTTCCAAAAATTCAGAATTTTAAATTTCAAAAATTTTAAAATGCTGACTCCGACTTTATATTTGATATTGTGCACCATCCAGTGATCCAAATTTGATAAAACGTAGCTTGTTGGAATTGTCTATTCAAAGCGCAGCGAATGGTACCAAATTCAGATCTCTAGCAGTGATATATCAATAGCTAATTGTGTCCTAATGCTTTTATCTAATACATCATTAGTAGCGATTGATGAATTAATTCCAGAATATTAATTTTAGTACCATTCGATGCGTCTTGAATAGACGATTCCAACAAGCTACGTTTTATCAAATTTGGATCACTGGATGGTGCACAATATCAAATATAAAGTCGGAGTCAGCATTTTAAAATTTTTGAAATTTAAAATTCTGAATTTTTGGAACTGTTAAGTTTACTCCTCTTCTAGTAATCCAATGTTGACGTTTTATAGCTCTTTGGAATCGTCTCATCAAGACGCGTCGAATGACACTAAATTCATGACTCTAGCATCGATACTTCATCAGCAAATCGTACTTAAAGAAATTTACATTTTTATCGATAGCGAACGAAATATCAATGCTAGAATTTTGCTTTTACTACCATTTGATTCGTCTCATTGAGACGATTCGAATGAGCTATATTTCATGTTTTATGGATCAGTGCATGCCGATTTATTCAAATTTAAATTTTCGCATTTTTTACTTTTTTATTAAGTTTTGGTTCGATCTGAACCGAATTTTTCAGTTCTGGTTCCAGGAACTGAACCGAACTGAAGTTTTCATTCAGTCTAAGAACTAAACTGAATTGAACCATTCGGAGCACTAGTTTCGGCAAGCAACCTTACTAATATGGCATCTTTTATGTAAGTAGTCAATTCGATTCTTTGAGAAATGTCTGATGATACCATTAGGAATTGGCCTATTTAAAAGAAAGACTATAGGATATGTTAATAGCAAAGGTTTTTAGATAAGAGTTATAGATGAGACAATATACAGTAGACGAAAAAAGTCTTCAGAATAATTTTTCCAGTNAGTATTTATCTAATAAATTACTTATAATCTATTAAAACAATATAAGATTTATATGGAAACAGGTTTGAAAAATATTTTTGTCTTAATACACAATATGGTTTTTCTTAATCAAATTTCGTGTTATAATACTTTAAATTCAATCAATTGAAAATTTCATGATTTTTNAAGNTTTTNNAAATTTNNCTTTATTTTTATCATTAATATTACATGAAAATTTTATCAGNTATACTTTATGATTCAACAAATAAAATAAAAAAAAATTATTAAATTTGGTTGGATATTTATCACAGAACTGCTTTTTAAAGTTGCTCAATTAGTCAAAAATTGGCTACTTATTTTTTTTGAATAATTTTTTGAATGACAAATTTTAATAGATGAAAAGCATGTGATTTGTTACTAATATGCTTTTGATATCTAATTTTTCACATCACAAAGGGTATATCCGCAAATTTTTATGTGTCACTGACACTTATTTGTTGCATAATAAATAAAAATATTTTTCTGGAAACTATTTTTGTCTACTGTAAGCAGTTATCTTGATTCATTTGGAGTATCTACAACATCATTAGAAACTGGCTTTGTAGGGTGGAGAAATAAAAGTATTTAATGTATTCTTTCTTTCTTATATGTTTTAGTATTAGTTTTTTTAGATAGTTTCTTCTTTCTAAAAGTTGATACTAATAGCCGGCTTCTATAAATCTATTTAAACTATTTCATATTAATTAGAAAATCTTAAAATATACTGAGGATATTCTTTTCTTTGAAGATTAGTACTAGCATCTGGTTTCTATAAACTTAGTTATCAACGTTTCATGCTAGTTTGAAGATCTATAGTATTAAGGAAAGATTCAGGTAAATTGGATAAAAAGTATTTCATTTGAAAGGAGATTTAGGTGGATTAATTAAATAAATTTTTTATTAATTTTAGCACTAGGATATGGGAGAGAACTAAAGTATAGTTTGTATCTAAGAAGGCCTTAACTATTAATACTCACTTTAAGGACTTATATCATATAAATGCAGATCGGTAGTATTTTTCTAATAGGAAAATGATACATGAATATTATTACTTTGTATGGCAAGCCATATAACATACTATCTTGTATTTTAAATATAATAAAATTCTTATTTATTGTATTTTCAAAAAAAAAAAAAATAGTTTATATATTCTATAGTATCCTTCCTACTCCAATATATGAGTTTGTGTCACTTGCTATATCTCGCTCAGATAGGTCCTTAAAGTAAAGTCTCATTATTAAGCCTTCTTAGACAAAATATACTCTGAATCTCTTCCATACTCTAGTGTAAGAAATCAATAGTTAATTACTTAAATCAGTTTATCTGAATCTTCTTTAAAATAATAATAATTGTATTTTTTTTTTGAAGACAAGCTGACTAAGCAAATGCTTTATTAAATAATATCATATAAAGATTTTACGTTTATGTATATAAAGATAATAAAAATAGCTATGCAGAGATAAGCCTTTTTTTTCATATTGGAGACAGAAATGTCTAACTTGTTGCACTTACATAATATAGGTTCTCAGAGTGAGGTTATGTTGCTGAACCTCCTTAGATAAGATATACTTTGAATCTTTCCCATATTCCAGTATCAGAAACCAAAAACAAATCTTTCAACCAGTCCTTCTGAATCTTCTTACAATCTCAATGGATTTTTAAACTAGCATGAAATATTAATAAGTTTATAGAAACTGGATTAGTGGTTAGAACTGATATCTGATATTCGGATTTAAATCCAGTTTCCTTTGATTCAGATTTAAAACTGAATATCGAAGGAAACTGAATATAATAAATCTGGATGGAACGAAAGAAACCAGATTTATTATATCTGGATAACTGAAGGAAAACTGAATAAAACCAGATATAAATCTGAAGGATTTGAAGGAACTGGATATATTATAAGTTAAAATAAAACCAGATTTATTTTTTAAATCCAGTTCCAATCTTTAAACTGGATACTAGTATCAATCTCCAGAACAAAGGATATCAGATTCACAGCTTTTGGGTTTTTAAATTAGCATAAAACGTTTAAAAAGATTTATAAAGGCCAGATGCTAGTGCTAACCTCCAGAAAGAAGGATAAACTAATAATAATTAATACTAAAAATATAAAAAAAAAAACTAAGCTAATCATACTTTTATTTCTCTACCCACCTAGTCAGTTTCTAACAGCTCAATAGATACTCCAGATGAATTAAGACAACTGCTTATACTATCTCATTTACTGCTCTGTCTAAAAACCTTTGCCATAAACATACCTTCTTTCAAATAAGCCAATTCCTAATGGTACTGCCAAACATTTTTTTGCGAATCAAGATGACTTCTTACCTAAGAGTAAATATATACTTATGTACCTTAACTATTCAGCTTGTCCTTTCTAAGAATCTTGATCCTTGATATACCTATTTGAAAAAAAACTTCCAGTCACATGATTACTCTCTTCAATCGCTTATGGTAATGCAAATTGACCTTATACCCATATTATCCATACCTTTTTAACTTTTTTTTATTATCACTAATTATGATGTTACCTTAAGAGGTAAAAATAAGAATCATTACAATAAAACTAAAACTTAAGAGAAGTATTACAATAAGGGAACTAATCATTAATAGGAGATTAGTTATCAATCAATTTTTCAGGTATTCTATTATCTCCCACCTAAAATCCAAAATACTAAAACAAGTAAAAAAAAAATTTTTGGAAAGTCAAGGTCTTTGAGTTTTTAGACTATACAGATTTTTAGTCGGTTTGACTTTTGTTTTTATGAGTATTCAAATAACAGATGTCCTACTACTTTTTCATCACCAAAAATAATAATTAAAATTATAAAAGGAAAAATTTCACTAAATTTAAATACTAGAAAAGCCTTTCCCTGCTGCATCAAGCCCATATGTCAACTTTGTGAAAAGTGCTAAACTTCTAAAAGAAACTTCGCATAAGATTTACTTTTAGATCTACCAAAAGCAGCTACAAGTCCAATTCGTCTGTCTTGTACATATAAAGGGTACCTTAGAATACCAAACGGCCTCTTGAATATCAACTTAGAGAAAGACGTAGATGACTGAAAGTTATTGTAAACCTGACTTGCGAAAAAACTTGGTGAGTCAGAGACTATAGTCCAAACTTTTTAATTTTTTTTAGTTAACTTCAGCAGCGTAAAGCAACTTTTCCTAAAACTAAAAGACCATTTTCTTAGTGTAAAATAGCAAAAAGAGCAACTTTTCTTTCCAAAACATCTTTAAAAAAATGGACATAGGGATCAGTAGAGAAAATTATCCTAGATTCAATAACTGTGAAATTTTAAACTAGTATAAAATATTAATGAAATTATAAAAGTCAGCTATTAGTACCAACCTTCAGAAAAAAGAGACTAACTAAAAAATAATTAACAATAAAATATAAATAAAAAAATAAAGCTAAATTATTTCTATTCCTCTATCTTACTAAACCAGTTTCTAATAATAAAATAAATACTTCAGTTAAATTGAGTTGATTACTTATACTATTTCATTATTACTTTTGTTTAAAACTTTTGTCATAAACACATCTAGTAGTATTTTAATCATAATAGGCCAATTCCTAATAGTATAAAACTTTTACTATTCATTAAATCAAAATAGTTGCTAATGCAGAAAATGGTATCCTGATACTAGCCTTTCTAAGAATCTTAATTTTTGATATACCTATTATAAATAAAATAATTCTCTAATAACTATATCCTCAAATCTAAAACTTATACACCCTATTCGATCCTGCATCTAATACTTTTATTTTTAACTTTTTTTGATTTTTCTTAATAATGCATAATACTATCTTAAGGAGCTAAAATAAGAATCATCTCTGTAAAATAAATAACTGTGATATATAATAATAATGAAAACCAATCACTATTAATGACTATTTTGTAAATTTTTTTTTGGGTATCCTTAACATTTCAAAAATAGCAAAATAGACTGTAAAGTAGTTATGGTAAAAAAAAAGCTCAAGGTACTTTAATAAATTTGCAAATATATTTTTTCAGCTATATCATCTTTCAGGAGTGAAATAATAACATACCCTTTGAATGAATCAGTATTTTACAAGTAAATAGAAATAAAAATTATAATAAAAGAAAAAATTATCAAACTTACATTTTTTAAAAAAGTTTGCATCTATAAAAATTTAGAGTAAGGTTTTTCCTATAAAACTTTCTTTACCTTTCTTTTTTCTAATTCCACTTGTCTAATGGCTAAAGTAGAAACATTTCTCTTAAGAACTTAGAATATCCAAATATATTAGTACAAAAGAAAATGAGTCATTATTTAAAAAAAAGGTAAAAAGTTATGGATGTATTTTATAAAAAATTATTATTTTTTTTTTTTAAAAGCAAGACAGATATATAATGTAACATTTATTAATTTAGCTTTTAATGATATGATTAATAAGTAAATACATTCTATAATTTATCCTTCATCTCAATACATGAAAAAATGCTACTTATTGTACTTTAGAAATACAGGTTCTTAGAGTAAGACTTCATTGCTAGGCTTCCTTAGATAAAATATGCTCTAAATCTTCCTCATACTCTAGTGCTTTAATACTATTAAACTAATCTCTTAAACCAGTCTATCTGAATCTTCTCTTAAATAAATCTTTCTATTTAGTCTTTATAAAAAATTATTATAAATAACTTAAACTAATAAAATTATATGTAAAATAAAAATAAGAGCATCTTTACTTAGACTTTTGAAGCCTTCTACTACTTAGAAAAGCTTCAAAGTTGTGTTTTATTTTTTCAAAAAAATGGTCAAAAATTTATGGAAAAAAGTTATTTCAATAAAACATTACCATTAAAAAATAGAATATTATCTTTTAATCTACTATTTTCACTATTTTTATTTGTAAATAAAAGACAACTTTAGGAAAATTTATAAATAATTCTTAGTTTACTTTTGTTATAATAAAAGAGTTTACTAATGTAAAATAATATTGTATTAATTATCATACTTTTATTAATAACTATAGTACAGAAAAATTTTTTATTATCAATTATATTAATGTAACAAATATTATAAACAAAAAATTTTTAATATATTTGTATATAATATAAAGTAAAATAAAATTCAAGGGTAAAACAAAAATTTTTAATTATTAAAATTACCAAAATTTGAATTTGAAATTTATCTAAGATGAAATTTAAATTAATTCATTAATTAATCTTTAATTCCAATCAATCAAATTTTATAACAAAAATCAAATTCAATAATAAGAAATATCAAACTTTATAATAAGAGATAGAATGGAAAACTACTGCAAAATATTTCAAATTTATAATAATATTTAAATTCAAATGATTTAATTGAGTGGATTTTTAATTTAGTTTTATTCAGAATCTTTGTGAGTTTATTGAAATTATGTTTCAATTGATAGATATAATGAAAATGGTTATTTTACTCTAGAAAATAAAATTATTAAGTATAGTACCATATATTTCCACAATTAAGCATTCCCTTTTGATTATAAATCTTTAATTTCAGATACTTTAATATATGGGACAGAGTATGGTCAGATATGCTTATTTTAAATTTAGTATAAAAATATATTTTCAGTAATACTCCATAAACCTTCTTTTTTACCAAAGGAAAATGTATTATTTTAAAATGAGGAATTATTATCCAACGCGACGTTGTAAAAAAAAACAAAAACAAAAAAAGCCAGCTAACGTTGTTTGTTTCCTTTTTTATCGAATATGAAACTTATTTATATAAATATTAGCTACCTTTTTTTTTAAAATTACTTTTTTTTTTTATAAATATGAATATCAATTCTTCTATATCTTCTATAAATTCTCTTAATGAACCCGGGGACAGTCATAAAGTAGTATTACCATATATACGTCGTCTTCAAAAGTTTACCATGAACGACATTCCGGGTTGTAACGAATTGTTTGTTACAAGTGATCAAAGAATTTGTATGAATGAAATCGCGAAGGTTGATTCGAATTTACTTGATAAAACTGTTCGACAATTCATTGTAAATAATAAGCTAAATGAAAACGAGACTTTGAAAAACATTTCACAATTGCGTGAGATCTTTATGGAAGAGTTAACCAAGGTTTATGTTAATCTACCAGGAGATAATAATGATGAAGAATGGGAATATTCGCTCAACCAGAGTGACGAATCCTCCTCTTTGCCATCATCATCAAAATCTTCAATAATATTTTCGTCAACAATTGAAAATCCTTGGATTACACAATATCGCTCAACAACAAAAATGCCGGAAGAATATGAACAGTATGTTGAAGGAATAGCATTTTTGGATCGATATGAAATTGTTCGAATTTTAAAACCTTTCGGTCCAATTGAACCAACAAACAGGCTCTGGAATCAGATTAAAATTAAGTTTGGTGTAGATATTCATGAAATTCTATATGAAGCTTGTGAAGAACATTTTTCAAAACTTTCAAATGTAAACAATTTTGTTGAAATGAAAAAGATAATAAATCGAAATCTCGCTAATATATGGCATTTAAGTTTAAAGAAATTTCCCAACACTGGATCTAGAGTTCATATTCTATTTTCAGGAGAAGTGCTTTTCAAAGATAACCAATTAATATTAACATTAAATCCTCCAAAAATAGGTCATTCCAAAAGGTATTATAGATTATTATCATCCGAAAGATTTCTACATCTGAAGATTAAAAACACTGATAGTTTGGATGATAATCAAAAGTTAAAGTTGAAAAGCCTGTTGTTATTTCCTTTATCATTAGCAGGAAGGACGTACGAGTTTTTATATGCTAAATCCAATATATTATATTATTTTGCAACAAGTGGACCAGACATTTCCGACAATATGTCAATTTGGCAAGTAATTAATTATAATTTACCAATAGAGCTCAACAAAAATATGACCACTGCAAAATTTTATTCTCGTATTTCTTTAGGATTTTCTAATACTACACCTACTATTGTCTTTAAACCAAAAGAAATTCTATACACTGACGATATTACAATTAATGGTCATTGTTTCACAGATGGATGTGCTGCTATATCTCTGGCAGCTATGAAAGAAGTAGCTGAAATTTTGGGATGTAAAGAAACCCCTTCCGCGATTCAAGGTAGGATTGGAGGAGCAAAAGGAGTTTGGTATATTGATCCACGAAGAGATTTTAGTGAAAATAAGTGGATTGAATTGCGAGAATCCCAAATAAAATACAAACTTAATTTAAATGATGATGACTATATTCATCTGCGAACTTTAGAGGTCTTACATGTTGTTGTTCCACCAACAAAACCCGGTGCTTTAAATAGTCAATTAATTCGAGTTTTGTATAATGGCGGTGTGTCTCTTAATGTTTTCCTCGAGATGATGAAGGAATACGCTGAAAAAATTAAATCCGAAGTTATTGGATGTGATAATCCACGCTCTTTAATATCATGGGTGACAAATAACTCCAACATCATGAGAAATAGATTGGAGATATTTTATAATCATTATTTTGAAAACGATTCTTCGGATGATGAAAATAACAATTTTGATCTATATATAGATTTAGAATTAGAGAGTTATACTATGTCGGGGTTTCCGGACAATCCATCTGAACAATGTATACAAATGTTACAGGCAGGATTTACTCCTTCAACATGCCCTTACTTGGCAAAAAATTTAAAAAACGTACTTTCATCAACATTAAAGTCACTTTTTACTAAATTTCGGATAAATATCCCTTTGTCTCGTATGTTAATATGTATTGCTGATCCGACAAAAACATTAAAACCGGGAGAAGTCTTCATTCAATTGGACAGGGAAGCAGGGCGGGATGAACGCACTGGATTGCCATTTGGAATTATTGAAGATGAAGTAATTTTAGCTAGGAACCCGTGTGGTTTACCTTCCGATATCGTTAAAGTCAGAGCGGTTAAAAATATGGATTTAAGTATCTACTATAATGTAGTCATATTTCCTGTAAATGTTGCTAAAAAGGGTGATGCATCGCTAGCAACTAATTTAAGTGGAGGAGATTATGATGGCGACAAGGTATGCATTTTTTTTCCTACGATTTTGTAAAAAATTTAATCCCTTCTAACATATTTCATTTACAGATTTTTTGTTGCTGGGATCCACAAATTGTCAAAGCTTACAAGAATTCTCCGATTTTATCGCTCGATCCGAGAATCAAAAATGCGTTTGATAAAAATAATCAAACTCTTAACGAATTATTATCTTCTGTAAATTCAAATCAAATGGATTCTGTGATACAAGAAATCATTTTGGACATTTATTTTAAAGATTTGGAAACACCGCATGGTCTATATGATCGCTGGCACAAACTTCAATCCTCCGAATATGGGATATTTGATAAACAGTCAATTTATCTCGCTCAAATGAACGCACAACTTATTGATGCTACTAAACGGGGACTTATTATCAAACCAAATGTTCAGCAAAATGACTATGAAATATTTAGAAAACTACCTGTTCCTTATTGGATGGAAAAAGAAGATAATTATAAAATTCGATCAAAATCTAAACAAGTATCAAACGGCGTTAATTTTGGAGTCAAAGGTATAATGGATTCATTATGTATTGAAATTGAAAATGAGATGAGCGAAATAATAAATAATAAGGGATTATTGGTAGCAGAAATGAACGTAGAGCCAGATTCACATATATATAACTTCTGGTATGATGAAGTGGCTCGTGCTCAAAAAATGGAGGAAGACTCCTTATATCTAGATGATTTAAATCTAATATCTACATATATATCACAATTAGTTCAAAATTACAATAGCAAATATGCTCAAATATTAGGAAATCAGAATCGAGAAGAAAATGAACAATCGCTACCATCATGTTCTTCAAAACAATCCACTTTTTATAATATAAATGCACCTAATGAGAATGAAGAATGTAAAAGTGTAGATTACGAATTTTTGAAGAAATTTTTAAATACCCCACCGGTGGAAAAATATAAAAGTAAAACTTTTAAATTTTTAAAAGATCGAAGATCAACGATTTTTGAAAGCAGGTTAGATCCACTTACCATATTTGAATTAAAATTGAAAGCTGCATCTCTTTACCTTTCTTCTGTTGGTGAAAAACCGGATAAACAAATTTGTTGGGCTATTGCATTCCGTACTTTATGCAATATTAAATCACAAATGTTAGAGAATGAACGACATCTTGTTGTTGGAGGGCCAAGATCAGTCATTGATGAGGTTTGGCAAGCATTAAGAATAGATGAAAAGTGGTTGAAACGTAAGAAAGTATTTCAATAATTCCCTGTATATATAATCCAATATTTTTTTTAATATACGAATGTGATTATCTGTAATTTGTTCTTAAATCGTGTTAAAATTTAATACTGACCGACAATATTGCAATTCGTGATTGGTCCATAAACGTTTCAGAATTTAAAGCTCATTAGATTTGTCTGAAAATTTCTGGCAAATATTTATAGGTTTACAGAGCATGCTGTATTGCTATTATATTCATATTGTAAATATCAAACTGTGTTAATAAAATTTTTACATAATTATATAATAATCCAGTATCTTTTTCAATTTAATTTCATTAATGACTGATGGTATGTAATTTATTACACCCTTGTTGTAGAGCATTGGATTCATGCTCAGTGATCCAAAAATTTTCAGTTTTCTTTTGCCTAAATTTTCATTTTACATTATTTAGTTATTAATCCTACAAATATTACATTGATAAACTCTTCCAACTTCTTTGATAATCCTCAAAATTCTTTCAATCAGAATTCATTCAATAATTTTGTTCAAAATTCACAAAGTTTATCTAGTCAAAATCAGGTTAATAATTCTATAAGAAAAATGGACAAATTGATGAGAAAACTGTAGTACCAATATTAATGAAAAAAGTATTACAATTCAGATTAGTAAATTTTTTAAAATTTCAAGATCCCATGAATCCTGAACTCTCTTTCTTAGATGGATATAAAATTTCTCACAAAGATTTATTATCCAGAATCTTAATTGCCTGTGCTGATATTATATATTCTGATTTAAATCATTTCATAATTTTAAATACTTTTGCTTTAGCTAGTTCGTCTAATGCTAATAAATGCAGTTGGCATATCATATATCCTTATACCCATTTTATTGACTAAAGGGATCTTAGAGATTTTGTGAAAAAAGTTGCTAAGAGAGTTGGAAAACTATATCCAAAATTCATTGACATAGATCTTTATAAATCACGCTTTAGTCTTCGGCTCCTTGGATCAGCAAAAGAAGATAGAATCAAAAGACCTGCGATTTCTTCAGTCAAGAAAGGATATTGCAAGTTAAAAAATTATTTAGTTTAGCCTAAGTTAGATGCTTCTGAAATCTGGCCCCAAACATTTTCTCCTGAAAAGCCAGAAAAAGAGAAGTTCCAACCTATTGAAGATGAAACCACCTTGAGTAAAGGAGCTAGTTTGGTTATCGCAAAATATAGATGGTTTAAGGTTGGCAACATTAGAAAGGGATTTATTAACTTTCAAGCTCGGTCATTGGAAGCATGCCCGATTTGCAATATCAGACATAAAAAAGATCAGTTATATGGCTTTCTTCAAAGCAATGGATGCTTTATACTTAAATGCTACTGGCAAAAACAGTACAAATCTGATCATAAGGAATTAGCGTTTGGAGAAACATCCGGTATAATCAAGCTAAAAGAAAGACCTAAATGGGAATTGAATGATAGATTAATTAATGTTATAAAAAAATCACATTTACTTCCTGAATTGTCTGAAAAAAATATTAATGTAAAAGAGATGGAAGAAGCTCTAGAAGCTTATCCAGATTTCTTAAGTTCTGTGTATAGCACAACTCTTATTCATTCACCCGTAGGTACGGGTAAAACAAAAGCCTTAAAAGGAATTCTCATTTCTTTAGCTGGAAATAAAAAAGATTTGTCTTGTTTTAGTTGGATTTCATATCGTAAAACTCTTAGCAATGAGACTAAAACTAAAGTTGAAATATTACAGAGTTTGGAACTTCGTATATGCCAATATCAAGAAGTTAAAGGTAGTTTAGCTATAAGTGATTGGGATATTATCATCATCCAGGTTGAAAGCACCCATCGTATTGAGCTTTACGGAAGGCATCCATATGTAATTATTTTAGATAAAATAAATGTGATTATGCATCAAATGTCTAGTAGAGTTTATGCACAAGAATCTAAAAATGCTATGTGAGATTTGTTAAAGTCAGCTAACCATGTTGTGGCTATGGATGCTTTTGCGAATGACTTCACTATAACTTTCTTAAAACAATATCAAGGTAATAATATATGAATTTTCAATAATAAATATCAACCACGTATAGGCGAAACTGTTAAGATTTTTTATGATCTGAACAAAAGTTCAGAGGCCATGAGAAGAGGTCTTAAAATGCTCCGAGAAGGTAAGCGTGTTGCTTTTGTAATAACATCATGTAAAAAAGCCTGGCTTTGGCAGACCAAGCTTCCGTATTGCAAAAACCTAATAGTTCACCTATTTTAATGCAAGTTTATTTTGGCCAAATGGATGGAATGTAAAGACAAGAGGATTTCACTAATATTAATGCTACCTGGAGTTCTTTTGACTGCATAATTTACATAAGTATTGTAAAAGCTGGCATCTCTTTTGAAATTCCTAATCATTTTGATGCTATTATAGGGATTAGCAATATTAAAACAGGAGTACATGTTGAAACTTTTGCACAAATGCTTTACCAAATTCAGGTTTGTCCACAATGCATCATTTCTTTATATCATAGCAAAAAGTCCTTCGAAGTATTCTAAAAGCCAAATCATAATCTTATTCGTGCTGAACTTTCTACTTTAAGGCCTATTAATTTACCAACAGTAGTAAAGGACATCAGAAATGGGATAAAATCGCTGATTGTTATGCTCTTGATGCATCTCTGGCAGTTGAAACATATATTGAGACTGAATATTAGAGATGTTTATCAGCTAAGTACTTTTTCAAAATTCTTTGCAGTCTTGTTTCTAGTACGGAAGCTTCACTTGAGATTATTTCTGCAGAAAGTACCATGGCTGATAAGAAAATAGTTTCTAATACTATTAAGGCGGTTGAAGAAAATATCAAAGGCTCCGATGCAGAATTAATATCCAATACACCTGATATTTTTCTGGATGATGCTGAAATTCTTAAACAAATTCCTACATGCTCATTCACTGATAATATGATATTGCAATGACATTATTTATAGAGAATATATGCTTCAGAAGATATTGGAGGTAAGGATGATAATCGGGACTGGAGTATAGATGACGTCAAATAGATTAATCTCTGCAATGTTAATTTTGTAAAAAAATTTAATAATCCTGAAACTTTATGACATTTTAAAAGACTGGCATATTTCTGAAGGCAAGGTTCAAATGCAATAAAAGCTTTGAAAGTGTTAAAAACTAAAGAAGCTATACAGCATAATCTCTCAGATTCATCTTTAATTGATTTACGAAAAGCATATTTATCTAAACAGTGGGAGGCGATACAGGAACTTTTTCAAATATTAGGTTTTACTGGAATTGATAATATGTGTACTTTTTCGAGTAATATTATTTCAGAAGCATTTACCCAATCATGTGAAAGATTTATAGAAATCTGAAATCAATTCTTATTGCTCTTTGGCTTTAAATCTCATGCAAAAGAAACACCAGATCTTAATTCAGCTATAAAAGCAATTAATGCAATTGCTGGTAATTGGTGTAGATATACTGTTAAAAGTAATAAAAAAAGAATAGGGCCTAAAGGACAACAAGTTTGACAATTCTCATATCAAATTAATCGTCGGCTATATAACGGTACTGTTTTCGGAAATAAAGGCGCACCAGAGCTTTCACCATATAGATCAAAAACAGATAATAAGATTCAGGAATTATTTGATTCCATAGAGCAGGAAAAATAATACTTCAGCCTTTTCTTATACCTTTGATATTGCAGGAAATAATCTAACTATTTTGCAAAAAATCTTTCGAGCTATAGTAAGGAAACAGTGAAAAACTTTTCCTCCTGAAGATCTTTAGTTGAAGGAGTTTTTTTACTTTCGCGTCAGGCATGGTCATAAATTTCACCATGTGTGTTACAGATTCCAGTACCGGAATAGATTCTCTTCTTATAGACAGGATATATTGTTCTAGAAAGGACATTAAAATGTCTGGAATACCCTAATTCACTCATGCTCCCATTCTCACAATTCGAACCATCTCTCTTGATGTATTGGCAGATAAAACAACCCATACGAGATAATTTTGATATTAATAATCTTAAAACTTCGCTTTCACTTTTATTATAGATATTTAAAATTCTTTTGTTTTTAACGCCTTCAGCAAAATTACAAATCCTACTTACTCTTTTTGTGACTCTCTAACCAGTTTTTCTTATGTATCATATAAAAGCCAGTCTGAGAATGGATTAGCCTATTACAAGATGCGCACATTTTCTCTGGCAGAGATTTATAATGTCTGACACACCCGTCCTTGTGTAAGTAATTTTCTTCGCAGATAAATCCATCATTTTTCTTATATAGGCAAGACCAAGATGGGTAATTAGAAGAGATATCTTTATCGAGCTCTGAATCAGATATATATTCACCAAAGAGACCAAATACCATAGTACTTCTTTCTAAAAAAGTTTTTAAGATTAATATACGTTAAACTTATCTTCATTTTTTATTATAGATATTCAAAAATGTGTTATGCCAGTCTAGAGCATAAACTATATCATTTTTTTCACTCCTTTAATCTAGTCAAGAGCCATCTCTGATATTATCCCTTTCTGAAAAAGCATAGCTCTAAGGAAATTTTTCGAATTGAATTTTTTATGTGTAATATAAAGTCAATACATTTTAATATACTTGACTATACTGTGCTTAAAAAACAATATGTCAAAAGTCACTACAAATTATATGAAACACTATAAATGGACCTCTAAAACTCTATTATCTGAACTAGCTGGATACACAGAGGAGTTTGGCAAAAATTTGAAGGATCGTAAGGCAAAAGCTTACGCTAGAGCATGCTTCTAGCAATTAGAGCTTATTAAGGAACAAGCAGAAGTTCTCATTCCCATCTAACCTTCTGGAAAGTATGAAGAAGGTGAAGAAGGTAGGGATACTGTCGATAAAATTGCTCAAGAAATTGTGGATAATGATTATTCATCTGAGAAAATAAAACAAATTTCATATGATTTGGGCACTTCCGCATTTAATGCAGTTGCTGGAAGTTCTCGACTGATTTTATTATGAAATAAGTTACAGAAATGAGAAGCTGATAATCTTAAAAAACAAGTGACCAAAATTCCTTATATTACTACGAAATTGAATAAAATTCAAGCAGAATGGCTTATACTTGATGAAGATGAAGGTGTCGACTGGCCTCCATACTTCTACTTAGAACCAGTTCAGAAAAGACTTGAGAAATGTGATATCTCCATATTACCTTCTAAGGAAAATTTGCTTGATATAATGATAATGTTAAGCATGTGACCGGCAGATATAACCACTCTTTATATTGATAATTATGAAGTATTAGACGAGACATGGGTGGTCTCAAGAGAGACCTTTGGTATAGCCCTAAGTATTCCTGGTATTGCACTGGTTACTCTAAAACTAAAAAAGAAACAGGAATAGAGGAACCTCAGCTTTTCCTTTTAATGGAAAAAAACCTGCTACAAGCAAAAGAGTTGCTTACTTGGATTCAGAAAGCAATATCAGAAAAATTTTACTTTTTACAAAAAAACAAAAGTGATATAGTTAATGTAAATCCAATTAACCTTATCCTAGTTAAACATGAAATTACTTCAAATAAATTGAGGAAGATAGGTACAGACCACACTTCCAGGATTCATGAAGGTAAGAATGATTCTAACTACCAATGTTTGTGAAAATTAGCATGCAAACAAGTAGTAGGTCGATCAGAATTGGTAGAATGTTATGGCATAATGAATGACCCACCTTGCAATTATTCGAAGGGGTTGCATAACAATCAGGTAAAGATAAAAGAAAAAATAGATTAATTCTACCAATATAATGATAATGCTCTGTATACATTCGATCAAACAAGTGAAGCCATTCAAGATTTTTGACGAAAATTGATCACAACCTTCTTGCACCTAAGAGGACGTAAGTGATAATTTGTTATTGTAAACCCAGGATATTAACCTACTGGGATATCTAGCTTTCGATTTATTTTTCTATAATTTATATGTAATAATTTATAGCTTTCTTTCACTAATCATGAATAAGTAACCATTAGCTCTCTACCTCAGAGCAATGATTGTAAGAATTTTATCTTTTAATTAGAGAAACAGTATATTATACGACTAATTCATTATGGCAATTAATTGGGTGGATTGAACAAATGATAGAGATTTTGCATTCCAACCAAGCTCTCCAGTCTTAGAATATGAAAAAGATAAAAAAATACCAAATCCTAACCAAGGCAGTTCATCTGTAAGTGCATATTTTTATCAAATTAAAATTTATGCTATATGTGTTGGTAAGGATCTGGATGATATAGATGTTAGAATAAAATTTATTGCTGGATTATCACTTGATAATAAAAAGCGTGTAGACGAGTTTGGGATTAAAAAACCTTTAAAAGAGTTAGTTAGATATTTAATTAGAGACCCAACGTTTTCTACTGAAATACGAAAATACAAAATAGAAGAGTTGAAATAAGGCAATGAATCAGTAAGGGCATTTTATTAAAGTTAGAAAGGTTTAGAAAGCTTTCTGGATGTGATAAGAAAAATCTTAGAAAAAATTTCTTTGCAGAATATTACCTACAAATCAAGATAAAGTCAAATTATGGGGATTAGAACCTTCTTTAGATGAGTTGGTTGATAGACTCAAAATACTAGAAGAACTTTCCTAAGCAGTGAAAAAGATAATTTATTTTTTTTATTCGCTTAAAGATGTAGCACATAGAATATATCACGAAAATGATAACTGATCAAAAGCATTCATCTGATAGTACATGGGATCGAGAAGGCCATCAGAATATCAGACGTACAGAAAAATTAGCCTGGTTATTAGGACTAGATAAATAAAATGCAGAAGTGTATGATGTGCCTTCTGGTGGAAATAGGGCGCTAGAGAAAGAACTGGATGATTATTATTCCCAGCATAAAAAGCTTAAAAAAAAGAGTTAATCAACTAGAAGAATGTGTAAAGTAGCTGGATGATGATGTAGACAAATTATTTGCTATGGAGCATTGCAATTGTAGCAAAGAATCCACAAATAGTTCATTTGAGAACATGGAATCTGATTCATCCAGCTCATCTGAGACTTCTGACGCATCTGATTCTAATGCAAAACTACAAAGGACTGCTGATTATAAGCGACAATTGAAGGCATGACCAAAGCACATTAAGATCAAGAAAGCTGTTTCACATAAAAATTAAGCTTGGAGCAGTAACTTTAGCCAGAAAGTGATCATCAGCTCAGAAAATTTACCCAAATTCATCCATTCTTAGCGTCCAAGTGGTAATGAGTAATACCCGCCTATTTCAAGATCAGGAAATAGCGTGTCTATTATTTTTTGACTAATTCTACGGCAATTTTTCAGGCCAAAATATTCTAGAGCATTTAAATGTTCTGCAACAGCTTTAAGTATTGCATCAGAAATAAACTCAGCATGTCCAAGATCAAGATATACAATACTAGGACATATTTTTGTGATTTTAGAAATCGATGAATTGGAAATATGCACAACTTCATATAAGTCAAGATGTTTTAACTTATGGCATGATAGAGCTATTTCTTCTACAACTCTGTCGGTAATATTGCAAAATTGCAAGTCAAAATATTGGATATTTGGACATGATTGTGCAATAATGCACATTGATTTATCACTAAGAACTTTCACACTACGTAGTTCTAGATGTTTCCAAATAATGATATTGTGTGATTTTTCTGATGGCTGTATCACTTATTCCATCACAATGCTTAAGTTTTAAACTTCTTAGATTTGGACATAAACCTATGATGGTATAAATAGCAGTATTGGTAAGTCTATTACAATCACTAATATCTAAGGATTGGAGGGTAGGGTGGAATTCTGCGATAATATGTACAATACTATCAGTAACACGATTCTGATATCCACCAATTTCTAGGTGTTTTAACTTATTACATGAGTGCGCAATTTCACAGGGTGATTTACTGGTAATATTTCCGCCATAACTAATATCTAAAAACTGCAATTTATTATATTTCTTTGGAATTTTAGTAATAGAATGGTTATTTAAATCTCCATTATTAGAAATATTAAGATGGATCAGGTTAGGATATACTTGAGAAATTTTAATTAAGGCTGTATCATCAAAGCCTGCACTTCCTCCCAAATCTAGATGAATTATATTTGGAAAATTTTTGACGATTTTTTCAATTATCTCATTCAAAAGATTAGAATGATGTGCAATTGTGAGGTATTGCAGACTATGTTTATAAATTGGTCTAGAATTTATTTGGATAAACTTTTCCAGTCACATTGTGCCATGAATATCATAATCATATCCCATCAATTTGATACGATGCCATAAAATTGGACTGGCACACATGAACCAAAGTTTAGAGACGAGCAAAATGGGATATAGCGTGTTATCTTTGGCTAAGAAATTTAGAATCTTATTGGTAGAACAAGTGCCATTTTTTATCGAGATTAAGTACTTCAAATAATTTTTTATATATTATTAGAACGAGGGTTATTACATCAAGTCTGATCTAGGGTGGTGATCATTTGCTCAGAAGATTTTTTCGTTGAATACTACAGTATATAGGATATAATACATATTTTTCATGGCGAAATCAAGTATTTTTAATATACAGGAATTACTAGAACATATTTTACATTTCTTAGCAGTAGATAAGTCACTCTATCCCGCTCTATTTGTTTGCCAGCTTTGGTACAGGTGTGATGCTCCTATTTTATAGAAACGAGTTGAGCTAAAGGGTTATTAATTGGAAAGATTTATGAAATTAGTATGTGAAGAAGGACAAAAACTAAAGAAAAGATTAATAATGTAATTTTAATTTTGAAAATTATACCCATTCCAAACATTACATCAATTACAACAATTATTACGAAGGCCAACAGTCCAATACTAACCATTATGATACAGTATTATCGCGATTCAAAATTTATACGATGATACTTTGGTATAACGTTATTTTGATATTGTGACTATATAGTACAGTAATCGTTAATATCATTACCATATCCCTATGATACAACTGGAGGTATCTAATGCAATTCTTGTCATACAAAATTAAGGTAAATGATTACAAAAAAAATTATAGTAGAATTTACGCGTCTTTCATCATACTGATCAAAACGCGAAATGATTTTTTTTTTATGCAAAATAATAAAAATTGATAAAATGACATAATATGATATAAGTACAGATACTTACCTGTAAATGACATAAATAAAGTATAAAAAATATATTTATATTCTCCAAATTCTAAAAAAAATTTTCTTTAATTCTTCGTTCTAAATCATGGATAAAGGTATGTATATGGTATACTAATTGGTTTAAATAAATCACTTCATCACCATCTGCCTCCCAACACATAAGAGTGCAGTACTTCTAGTCTTCTATCCGCCTCCTAACTTAAGGGAGTGCAGTACTTCTATTCGCCTCCTAACTTATAGGAGTACAGTACTTCTAGTCTTCTATCCGCCTCCTAACTTATGGGAGTGCAGTACTTCTAT
>QKYT01000363.1:60206-89237 GCA_003550305.1 Glomus cerebriforme | reverse complement strand
AAAAAAATTTTATTAAATTTGGTGTTGTAGTGATTGAGTAATTTGAATTTAAAAATTCGCATTAAAATTGATCAATGTCACGTGACCGGTGACTTGTTACCAGGCACTGTATATTTACAAAAAAAGCATTTACAATTTCTCCATTAACATATCTGGAATATATTTTAAAAATTTACTATTCTTGCCAAAAATGTACTTTGGCTCTGGAATAGTAATAAGTGAAAAACAAGAGTTCTGACATGGTAAACTTTGGCAGGATTCATTATTATTTAAAGAAGACAAAATTAGAAGTAAAAATGAAGGGTTATAACATTTTATTGAATATATATAAAAAGTTTAATTAAATAAATAACATAATATTATTTTATTTAGAATACTATAGAGCAGAAGATTTTTTATTATATAATGATCAATTATTCACCTTTATATATTGAGTACAAGGTGTAGTAATTGATAAAATGGATAATAATATACTTAAATTAAAAGTTGATTCACTCCTTTTATATAAAGATTTTTCAAATTGTTGTTCTGATGATAACTGGCATACTTGTGAAAACAAGATGGTCAGTGAAAATATCATGAAATAGCAGCAACAAAACCTACTCACCTTAAAAATATTTCTTGATATATATGTCAATGATTTTGGTACCTATAGTAATGTATATCATTCTTTAGGAGATGTATATTTGCAGATAGAAAATATGCTATTAAATCTCAAAAAACAATTAAAGAACCATTTCTTAATAGGATTTATTCCATTTGGAGCAGATTTTAACAACTTTATTAGACCAGTAATTCAAGACATAAAGTCCTTAGAAAATGGCCTTATTATGTAAACTTTATATAATAATGCATGGATGACAAGTGGTATTGAATGTATTACTGCAGATCTACTACAAAGAAATAATCTAGCAGATATAAAATGATATGAAGCTAATCATGAATGCCAAACATGTAATATTTTAAATACTAAATATACAGATCTGAATTATAATTATATAAAGAATGCTCATTTTCAGCAGCAAACAAATGAACATATTACAGAGATCAAAAATCAGTGTACAAAGAGAGATTGAGATCGATTAGCTACTGAATATGGATTAATAGAACCAGAGCCTTTCAATGTACTAAAATGGGATCGACACATTTAAACTTCACAAGATCCATATCATTCTATGGCTAGAAAAGTATAAACTCTTTTAGATACAACATTTAATATTTTTAATACAAATGGCAAAAATGAATTTTTAAAATATTGGAAAAATATTAAAAAATCTAATCACTGGAATAGAATACCTAATCCAGTAAGGCATCATCAGAGTTTCATATTTTCTGATGTATTGAGAATTGCAATATTAATGCCATTTATACTCAAACACTTTTAAAATCTCATTATATAAAGATAGAGGATGGCAAAAAAATCTTGAAATAAGACAAAATTTGATTGTATTAAATTTACAAACATATTAAACTATTGAAGCTAAAGTATTAAAGCTTATATTTTCAGTTACTATGATGAAAAATAATTATCAAAAATTGCAAAAAATGCTCAAAAAAGAATAAGAGATTCTTATACATATAAGTATTTTATGAAAAAGGTGAATTCTGAAGTATTCATATTAATAATAAATTAGTTATAATATGATTTTATTATTTGCAAATTTATATATATAAAAAAATTAATATTATTCATTATGTATTATTATTAGGTATTTTCAGAAACTTTCACAAATCTACCTAATCTTCATGTAAATGTATACCTTTTACAACATACTCGTAATTTTGCAACACTCACAAACACTGCTATTGGTATAAAAGAGATAGTACATCATACATTCAAAATTATGGTATCACATACAAATCGCAAAGTAATTGAATTTGATTTTACTTGATGGTATAATACAGCTCAGGCACTATGATATTTTATTGATGGATGAACAGATCCTTGTTTTAGCATAAGACTAAATGCATTGACCAAATTCATTACAGATCCAAATATTTACAAAATATTAACCAGTTGGTATGCTATAGAAAATTTATCTAGTATTATAAATAAGGAATTTGAAGAACATGTTAGTAAGTATTTTATTAACTGTTATAGGAAATACATTTTACACTACATATTAATTTTTTAATTTTTAATTTTTATTTAAAGATAATAATATTACTATATGCTATTATGATAACAATTTTGTTGATATTATATTAATTAATCAACAGAATGCCAAAAAAATTAATGAAATGGGATTATCAAAAAAATTGGATGATAAGCATCCATTTTTTTAAGATCTTTTCATATCATATATGAAACATTTTCAATCAAATGGGATGCTATTAAATCGAAAGTTAGAGTTTTATAATTCTATTTCTTATATAATTATTAAAAATGATCAAGATCTTATTTAATTAAAAATTCATATTAGCAATATTGTAGAGTTACCTGAGGAGTTTAAAGGTATTGCTTATGTTAAAATAAAGTCAATTTTTCAACATTAGGCAAATGATGGTAAATACTATACATTCTTTCTATTTGATTAGTTTCAGATAACAAATATTCTTGATTCTACATTAGAGTGCTTCTTTATAATATACAGATCATAGTGGTTTCAAGTTTTTCTAATTACATTTGTTTATCACAATTCACATGTATTTTTTATACACAATTGTAAAGATACTTGTAATATAAAGTATGATAAAGGAAATTGATGTTATATTTTAAATGAATTTTATTATAATGCAATATAAGATAAAATTGGGTTTTAAAATTGATATAAATATTAAAGAATTATATAGTATCTTAAATATTGATAGATGACAAATATATTTATGGCATATATTGTATACATGTAAAAGATAACAATAATATTTACTATATTGATTTATTATATTTTCAACATATTTTTAATATATAATGTAAATACTTTTATTATATTATTATTTATATTTTCAATATATTTTTGACAGTCATTTAATATATTCTAAACATATTTTGATAATATATATTTGACATATTGCTGATATCAAATTACTACGGAGTTAACAGAAATGTATGCGTGATATGTCAATCATATTTTAAAAATGTTTCTACTATATTTTTCAAAATCAATAGGTTTCAGCAAAGTATTAATTTTAATTAATTAATTTAACTATCTAGTTTATTTTATTTATTACTTTTACATTATTAATAATTAAACAACTACTTGAAAATTACTATTACTGAAAGAATATGAGTAGAATAGAGTTCTTAACGAGTTGAGTTGAGTCAAATTTGAATCAAATTTTATTTAAATTGAGTCAAGTTAAATTGAGTTAAATTAGTAAAAAATTAAATGCGAGTTGAATTGAGTTGAATCGAATCTAAATTCGAGTTAAGTCGAGTTGAATCAAATTAAATTAACCTTAAATTCAAATTAAATTTTTTTTTTTTTGAAGATGCACTGAATCATGAACTTTATTCTGTATATCAGTGCAAATAGCGATATACAATAATAAATAAAATTAAGTAGCTCAGATATAAAATCTCTAACTAAATGAAAAATTCTAACACGTCGTACTTACGTATTATGAGTTCTCAGAGTGGGGATTAAAAGTAAGACCTGCCTTAGATAATAAGTATACTCTGATTCTCCTTCACAACCCAGTGCTAGCACCAAATAAAGAAAACTTTTCAATCAGTCCTTTCAAATCTCTCCACAAGCTTATTGGGTCTTCGAACTAGTACGATTTGTTATAAAAAGCAACCATGAATTTTGTAAAAGAATTTATAAAAGCTGGCTACTAGTATCAACCTTCAAAAAGAAAGGCAAACTATCTAATACTAAAACTAAAAGATATAAGAAAGAAATTAAACCTACTTCTACCTTTACTACTTCCCTATAAAAGACCAGTTCACATAAATTCAAATTAAATTAATTGAATTAATTTAAATTTCTATATATATTTTTTTAAAATATATTATTTAGGGTTTAAAATTTATACACCCCCGCATTGCAACGCATCCTTAAATTACGTGATTTTAATCGAATTTGATTGGCCAAATATATTACTACAAATTTTATCATTTACAAATAATTTTATTGGCCAATTTTTATTTATTTTATTTATCACAATCATTTCTTTAATAACAAATTATACAAGTTTTTATTATATATAAAATAAAGGATAAAGATGAAAATAGGAATAAAAACAAAAATTCATGATAATAAAAGTAAAGAGAACTAGAATTAAAGTACCATTACAGAATTAAGCAATATCACGAAATTAAATACCATTACAAAATTAAAGCACCATTATAGCAGCAAATTAAGCACCATTATGAGATTAAAGCAGTATCTACAAAAAAAATAAATTAAAAACACTTCTCACCCATAATTACCTTTCAAAATAAGATTTTTAGGTTTCCTACAAAATTAAAGGAAAAAAGAAATATTAGTGGGTTATACTTACGTTTCTTAAAACCCATTTTGAAACCCCCAACTCACCCAAAGCCTCAAGGCCATTCCCTAAAGGAATGCTATATCCAGTCATTCATCTGAAAAATGACCAGATTCAGATTGATCTATTTGTATCACTGGATTGACCAGATAGTTCAACAGATATCCGGTCAATCCAATTATCTGTCATCTAAAGAAAAAATACAAAAGGAACGTTAATAACATTTTAAAGACAGAAAAAAAAACAAACATCACTTTTCAACTTACCTTTATGATCCAAGCTGAAGTCCAGGTCCAGAAAGACTTCTCCTAAAGAAAAAATGCAAAAAGGAACATTAATAATGTTTCAAAGACAAAGAAAAAGAAAAACCTGAAAAATACAACCTCCCAACTTACTTCCATAATCCAAATTGAAGTCCAAGTCCAGAAAGGTATTTTCTAAAGAAAAAATACAAAAAGGAATGTTAATAACATTCCAAAGACAAAAAAAAAATCCAAAAAAACTCTAAAATCTCCATTTTCAACTTACCTAAACTGAAATCCAGATCCAGAAAGACTTCCTCTAAAGAAAAGAAGTAAAAAAAACGTTAATGATGTTTTAAAGACAGAAAAAAAAATAAACACTACCTTTCAACTTACCTTTCATAGTCCAAGCTGAAATCCAGATTCAGAAAGACTTTCCTTAAAGAAAAAATACAAAAAGGAGCATTAATGATGTTTCAAAAACAAAGAAAAAGAAAATTTTGAAAAACACAACCTCCCAACTTACTTCTATGATCCAAATTGAAGTTCAAGTCCAGGAAGACGTCCTCTAAAGAAAAAATACAAAAAGGAACATTAATAACGTTCCAAAGACAAAAAAAACTAAAAAAAAAATGAAAATTTCCTCCTAACTTACCTTCAAGTTGAAATCCAATTCCAGAAAGGTGTCTCCTATAGAAATGAAACAAAAGAAATGTTAGTGACATTTCCTTAAGATTGTTCTTATAAAATTAAAAGAAAAAAATGTTAGTGTGTTATACTAATATTTCTTTAAACCATTTTAAAAATTCCAACTCATCCAAAGTCTCTAAGGCCATTTCTTACAAAATTAAAAAAAAAGAAATATTAGTGTGTTATACTAACGTTCTTAATTTCAAAAAAAAATCAACTCACCAATCGAAGTTTTCAAGGTTGTTTCTACAAAATAAAAAATGATTCGCTGTTCCTAAAAAAAAGAAAAAATACAAAATGAAAACAACGTGTTTAAAAAAAACCAATCAAATTTTATTTTAATCACGTGATATAAGGGGGGATGCGTTGTAACGCACCCGCGTAAAATTATTATTTCCTATTATTTATTATTAAAATATTAATTTTATAAATAAAATAAATTTATAATTAAAAAAAAATTAAAAAAAAACTAATAAATAAAAAAAATTAATAAAAAAAATTATTAAAAAAAAATTAAATTAAATAAATAAAAAAGATTATCTGATAATCTGATAATATTCAATTATATAATTTTAAAATTTTTAATTTTTTTAAAGTTGCAACTCTGGAATGGTGCTTATTCGGTAATAAGTATTTTTTTTCATTTTTTTCATTTTATTTCATTATATACTTACTTTTATTCTATTTCTTTTTGTAAGTTCTCTTAAACAGTTCGCTCTTTTGACCTTAGAATGGTAATGTCAGTTGGCAGACTTTTACAATTCAGTATGTTATTTTTGATATTCTTTTTCATTTTTATTTATGTTAATTTATTCTTACTTATTCTTTTCTTTTTATAGATTCTCTGGAATTTAGATCAGTTTATTCTTTATTTTTGAAATGGTAATGTAGGTCAGCAGGAGCTTTTATAGAATTTGGTATATTAGTTGAATTTTTTTTTGTTTTTATTTATTTTAATTTATTTTTACCTATTCTTACTTTTTTTTTTATTTTTGTAGGGTTTCTTGAACAGATTGTTCTTCAAACTTTAAAATAGCAATATCAGTATATTAATAATGTTAGTTTTTCTTTTGGTTTTATTTTATTTGCTTTTACTTATTTTCTTATTTTCTTTTGTAGGTTCTTTAGATTTTTGGATTTGGTAAGTAATGTTAGGATGATGGTTTGTTTTTCTACAAAAAAAAACTAAATTTCATTTTTTTTTGTAAATTCTCTTAGATCTTTTAGTTTTACTTCATTTCTTTTAACTTTGAAACAGAAATTTTGGCAAACTTTTTCAGAATTTGGTATGTTAAAAAATTTTGTTTTTGTTTTTCTTTTTTATTCTATTTTTAATTATTTCTTTCTTTTTCTTTTTGTAGGTTTAGATTTTTAGGTTAAAAGATTATGTATAAATAAGTAATGCAGAGTGGTGGAGTGGTATCTTTTCCATTATAATTACTAACTTTTTTTTCTTTTTTTTTCCTTTTCCTTTTGGTCTAATAAAGGTCGAGTTGAATTCGTGAGTTGACGAGTCGAATTAAGTCTGACTCATGATTTGACTCATGACTCAATTTGTTATCATGAGTCAAAAATTTCATTAACTTGACTCAATTCGACTTATGACTCGATCCGGATTGACTTGACTCATTCAAAGCTCTAATCATAATAATTTTTTTTTAAAAAAAATGGTATGTATAAAGAAAAATCCAAAAAGATATTCAGAAAATAAAGTAAACCAGAAAAAGATATTATAAACTGATATATAGAAACTATGCTCTTTGGATTAAAAAGAAAAAAAATGTGTTGATTAGATGAGTAAAAGAATAGAAGAGGTATTAGAAGAAAGCAAAAAGTTGATAAAAGAAAGTAAAAGCATAATGAACTTCACTATTCTTTAAAAAGAATAACTTTAATATTAATAATAGCAATAATAAGAATAACATAAACTATAACTTTAGTAAATAATGGAGCAAAGTGAAAAGCAATTATTAAAGCAGCAGAAATAGAATTTAACATATAAAAACATCTAATAAATTTTTTTTTATATAACAAAGATTTTACGAAATAATTTTTATATTGTGCAAATATATTATATTATATTATACCAGATTTTTTTATTATACCAAATAATTCACTATAATATTCTTATAACAAAGGCCTAATTGGTTCAGATGCCTACTAAGGGCTGACTGTAAATAAAATTTATAGTATACATAAGAGTAATAATAATATAAATAGTTTCTTCTTCTTTTTCTTCTTTTTTCATTCTTTTGGTATTGGATCAAAGTAAGTGTAAGGAGCTGTCCATTAGCTAAGAAATACTCTGTTATAAGATATTACCTTTACAAATCTTTTATATTGTGTGATAAGTTACACTTTTCGTTTTTACAAGAGTGTATTCATTATTTATAACCATGTATTTTTTTCTTAGAAATTAATACAATAAATATAAAAAAAAAAAAATTATATTTTATATTTAACAAGATTTTTATACTACTATCTGTCTTACTGAAATATAATATTAATATTGACTTTAGATGATCAGATTATTCTGCTGTAAATGAAAAGGAAAGAGTAAGTAAGGACTGGATTAATTGCAATAATATAATTGCCATATCCCTGATTTTTGCAAAATAAGGAATCTGTACATTAATAATTAGTAAATTTTCATTAATTCTAAAGACGAAAAAACTTAGCATATTCCAAACATGTTCAAGTGATATGAGTATTATTCTTTTTATAAATGCTAGCAAAAGATGCTTCGCAAGATTTTATTAATAAAATTTATTGAAATAATCATTACAAAAGTTTCCTTGCATTATTTAACAAGAATAAATGATCTTTGAGTTCATTTCCACTTTTTGAGTCATGTTTCAATGTTCTTAATGCTCAACTTATTATTATAATTTATTCATCTGTTATAAACATTCTTATTTTGTTTCCCAAACCAATATTGATAAAGTAAAGATTTAGGATTACCCAATCTTTTCATGTAATTATCTTTCTCCGTAATTTTTTCATCAACTGGTTTTATTCGCAAATAAGGAGCAGGTGGATGTCGAATTGTATCTAAAAATGTTTCACTTTTTTCAAAACTAGGATATCCTCGTGCTTTTCCACGATATGAAGATATTCTATTCCTTGTATGAATTTGCTGAGAAACTTGTAAAGACAAAGGTGATAATTCTTGTCCATCCAAAAAGTCTTGCTTTTCCTGAGATGTCATTGAATTGAATTGATCTAATTGTTGCCATACTGGTTGAGGTTCTTTTAGTTCTTCTTTTACAATAAGCATGGATTCTGAAGAAGGTCCAAAATTTGATGTGTCTGATTGAGATTGTTGTATTCGCTTGTTTTCTGTTCCATCTGGCCTAATTCTTGCAAGAATTACATCACATATTTCCCCATGCATTGGAGAGGAAGATTGAAAAACTTCAGCAATTGAAGGCATTTGTTTTAAAACCACATTTGCATTTTTTTGGCTATGTAAAACAAAAACATTAATAAAAGTTTGATAAAAAAACTAAAAGTTGAGCGTGATAAATCACATACTCTTGAAATGAGTCTGATCTTCTTCCCATTACCAGTAAACGATCCAATATCTATTATTATATCATAAGTTATAATCATAGAATTTTAAATAATATAACAACACAAAAAGTTTTTTACTTCGTTTATAATTTTCACCCCATCTTCACATGGTATATCAACGCATAATAAGTTCTTCAAGTGTGATATTATTTCATAAACAGGAGTCTATAATAATCTTGAGTTAAATTAAATTCAACATTAATAAATGATCATCATAAAATGGCATACCCCTGCATTCAGTCCAATCTGTAATTTAATATTATCATCACTATTTGATCTCAGCATAGACAATAACCAACGAGTTTCAATATCCAGATTTAAAGTGGTCTGAATCAATTGACCCTTTCTTTCCGGTATTTGAATATTATTAACATTCCGGATATAATTAGATGACATATTATTCATAATAGAATTGGGTCTAATTATATGTTTTTCGAAAAACTGTAAGGAAAGTAATAATTCTTTAATTATAAAATTATTTTTCTAAAAAAAATCAAATAAAACTTATTAAGATACCATTAAATCATTTGATGCAACGCTTTTAAACATACTAAGTTTAAAAGGCACTTTATTATTAAAGTACATAGCATCTTCAAAATGAACATTATGACCATAATTAATATGTTGACAATGCAGATATAATGAATCTATTTAATAATAAAATAAAAAAGAACATTAATATTTTAATAAAAAACGATAATTAATTATGTTTTTACCTTGTCGAAATAATATAATGTGTGAGAATGGTGCTGATTTTCCGCTCTCATTCTGAATATTAGAAATGCCACAAATATTTGATAATTCTGATGCATCAGCTAATGCATAAATTGCTCCCTTCATTAAACTTGACATTAAAGCGCGGGTTGGTGGTGAAATTTCTGTTGGCGTAACCATGTGAGTACAACTTGTCACCAATTGATCTACAAATAAATGACTTGATTATTTGATTATTCGTTGAATAAAAGAATGGATTCACCTGTAGCAATCACATAAATATTTCATGTAAATTGATTACCTAATCCATGAAGCCTCTGAATCCACTTGAGAACAATTTGACGATAATTTAAGTGATCAACTTCATAGATTCGCGTTTTTGAAGCTTCAGTGGAGCGGGGAGTGTGATGTTCCGCCGGATATAATAGATTCACCTCATAAGCCGATTTAGTATTATTTGATTTCTAAAAATATGATAAAGAATAAGAAATTTCTAAATGTAACTAAAAAAAAAAAAAAGGAAATGAGAAAATAACCTTCATTGGAACTTCCAAAAGTCGCAACGAATTTAAATTTAGATGCAGCTGAACTAAATGCAACATGGAGCGCATTAGGCATCTCCGGCCTGGTGGAATATTATATAATGTCATTGAAAATTCTGTTTGTACATTTGGTACATTGATTTTTGTCCACGAAATATCTCTTCCAACTGTTTCATAAGAAGACATAACACGTAAAACATCAAAATGACAATGTTTCACTCGTCTAAAAATCCATAAAAGTACTAAGTACTTAACATATTATAACCACTAATAAAATTATTACAAAATGTAAACATCCTGACTTTAAAGTGTCGCGTTGTGCAATCTCATTAATCATATCACGGAGATCAGTTGATTTTTGATCGCGCGTCTCCCGATAACTTAAAAAAAAATAAGACTATTAATATAGATAAAAAATTAATCAGACATTAAATATAAAATTGTAACAAACCTATAGCCTTGTTCGCCTGCCTTCCCCATTAATATTAAAATAACTTTCGTTTTTATATTATCGCTTTTTTTATCATCTGATCCATTCATTTCGAATGATTTTATAACATTTTCTAATGCATGTGGCATGCGCATAGGGGAAGGTGAAACGGAATATGGTGATATTAATTTAATATTATTGGAGACCTTTCGTTCGTTCATAATTGAAAAAAAAGTATTTGTCAAATTAAGCAAATAGTAAAGATAAATTAATATTTTTACAAATGTACCCGCATTAAATTTTGTTCATGCCATTTATTTAGAATACTAAGTTCTAAAGGTGCACCAGCGATATGAACAGAAACCTGTTTGATAGGTAGTTAGAATAACTTCAATAAATTACAACAAGCTGCTTAAATTATAAAATGAATTACTAGAGATGCATTAATTTTTGAATCGAAAAGGTCAAAATTGACACGACAGTATTCCAATGTCGCTTCCATAAAGCAAGTCCATAAAGGAAAAGTTGGCACATTTGCTAATTATTTGTGATATATGGTGTTTATTAGTAAGTTGTTATACGAGATTTTATTAACGAAAGAAATCTTATGCTCACAAGCTTCTTCGTGTCCTTTCACACAAAGTGTTTGTGTTTCAGGATGGCAGTCAAGTAAGATTACTGTTCGATGTTCCATTGATATAGTGATACCTAATGAAATCAGATCTAAATACTGACATTAGGGTGTGATAATCCCTTGTGATATCACATAAATAGTTTCCTTACTACTTAACACTAATCTCGAAGAACCATGTTTAATACTCTTGATACGTTTGACATATCGCGAGACAATGAAGAGTCCAATATTGAAAGTAAAAATATTTCTCAAAGTGTGGCAGGTCCTATTGAAGCGTTACAGTCACAAAACGAAAATAAATCAATAAATTCTGACGAAACCTTGGCACAGTTAGTCGCAATGGGATTTGAACTTTCCCTTGCTCAAATTGCCGTAAATGAAAATAAAGATCGTGGGCTTGATGCTATTCTTCATTGGTTATTACAGCAGCAGAGTTGTATAAATACACAAAATGGAGATAATAAGACCGGCGAAGAAATAAAAGGTACTATATTTTTAAGAGTTTGAATTCTCTTTAACAATTAAAATCTTTTCCCGATCTATAGCTCCTATTAAACAATCCACCGAAAAATTTCATTCAGAAAATTCTGTGTCAAAGATAAAGCTGGCTCCATATCGTCGTCCAATTTCCGCGGCTAGTGCCACAACACCAAGGAAAGGAATTTTGAAGCCTCCACCACCACCAAATATACATTCACTCTGGAAGCGTGATTGGCTATCTACTCTTAATACACGCCTTCAAAATGTAGCCTCTGCTACAGCAACTCCAAACTTTTTTTCTAGTGCATTAAAAAGACTAAATCCATCTACCACACTTTCATATACTGCCCAACAGGAGGAGCAACAGCAACAACAAATGCCACAGCATAAACAAAGGCAATCTCAAGCACTTCATATAAATGCAACAACTCCAGCAGATCAGATTTCTCAATCTAACTCGCAAAATTCTCCTCCATCACCGATTCTTACTCCTAAGGTTCTTAAGAGAGTTCGTTTCTCTGTAGCTAAATTAACGGATGAATATCCGCATTCACCGATCCCTGGTGAGAGTGATAATAGTGATTGGGAAGATGAATATGATTTTTGGGAATGGAAGGAAAAGCAGAAATGGAAAGGCAAAACACAACCTGAGTCAGAACAAAAAAATGGTTACACTCCTAAAGAAATGATGCAATTTTATTTGGCTGCTTGTAAAAACAGAGAGGAATTTCCTGTTGACCGTTTGGCCGATATTCTTAGAGTATGTAAACTTTCTTAATTAAACGTAGTTAACGACCAATATTGATAAAATTTCAAATTCGCAATGATATGTTAGAAAGCAAGCCAACCAGGAGGTTCTTTAAATGTCATTGACTTAACCGGTGACATTATTGACAGAAAAATTGCCGAACCTATGGCGGACATTCTCACTCTTGAATTTGGATTGCGGAAGTTGATAATGGAAAGATGCGAAATTGAGGACGATGTATGATGAATATTATTAATTTTATTTAGAAATAATCTTTTTTTTTAATCTTATTTAATAATGATTTTTAGACGATAAAAATTATATGTCACAGTCTGCTTGTGAATGACACACTTTCGTATCTTAACTTATGCAATAATAAGAGACTTAGGACAAACGGATTTAATTATATAGCGGTTTACATCAGAAAGGTAAAATTTCAAAAAAATTTATTTTAACTAATTTCTTTTTCTTTGAAAAAAGTTAATTAATCATTATTTTTTATAGTCCACGGCCTTGACATATCTTGATCTTTCTGGAATTAATATAGATAAAAAGTCTGCTACATTTTTGACACAGGCGTTAATACAAGGAAATAATAAATCGGGAGCTGTATTAGAGACTTTGAAATTAGATAATTGCGGATTAAAAAATAGTGTATTGGAAGTTTTAGGTTTGTGTCTTATTTAAAGTTGTATTTTGTTCTTTTTTTCCATTATTTATTTAAATTAAACTTTTTCCAGGCCCTGGTATACGTCGTTCCAATTTACGTAATTTATCACTTCGCTTCAATCGTATAAATCATGCTGGTGCAGTTTGGATTGGAGTAATGTTACGAGATTATGAAGATTTGAATTGGGATCTCGACAGTGTGCAACTTAGTCCCCCCTTGCCGGCTTTTAATGAACAAGTAACTAGAGCAGAAAAGTTACAAAGAAAGCTTGGAATAGAAGTGCTAGATGCTTCTGGAAATGATTTAAGAGTAGCTATTGATTTTATTTGTCATTATAAATATATTAATAATGTTAATGTTCCCGTAATTTTCCTTTTTATATAGAGCGGTATTCAATATATTGCGCAGGCTTTGCGTCGCAATCAAAGCTTGAAGGAATTGCGTATACAAGACAATCGCATAGATTCTAAAGGATTAGTTTTTTTAGTGGATGGTTTAGTATGTCAAAGACGTTGCAACTGAACTATCAAAAATTGATTTGAATTCATTCGATATTTATACTTGGGTTTTATTTTGTCTTAGAAATATAACCATACTTTGGAATTGTTCGATCTTAGTAGAAATCCTGTTGGTGGACCTTCATCTGAAGGAGTATGTATTCAAATTTAAATTATTTAATTTTCTTAAATGACATAAATTTAATTTGATCTGATTGGTTAGATTATTGCACTTCGAAATGGTTTACCATTAAATACCACGCTTAAAGGACTATTTTTATCTAATGCGAATTTATCAACTGAAGGTTTTGATAGTATTTATTTGTTTAATTGTATTATTATTATAGAAATTAAAATATTATTTTCTTTTTTTAATAGGTGCAATTGCTATTGCTGAATATCTCCCTGAAACCAATTCACTAATTCATTTGGATTTGTCAGCAAATCCAGATATTGATATTGCTGGAATTATGGCTTTAGCTGTATCAATTAAAATGAACCATAGTGTTTGTGTCTTAGATGTTAATGTACAAGTAAGTTATTCATTACTCTATGTCATTATTCATTTATTCATTTATAATTATTTATAATAATAATTATTTTTAAAGCCAAATAACGATGAAATGGCATGTTTTTCTAGAGATATTCTTCGTGCTTGTGTGAGAAATACAGAATTAGCCCAAAAGAGTGATTTGGAAAATTCTGAAAATGGCTTCTTGTTAACAGAGTTTGAAACAAATCCATCTGGGATTTTGGATTTTAATGGATCTTCAGAATTTGGTTTAGGAATATATATGAAGGATCTAAAAAAAAACGTAAGAGTTGCTAAAGAAAGCCTAAAAATGTTTGAAGAAATGTTGGAAAGTGATAATGAAAAATTATTCACTGAAAATAATGAAATAATTAACGTAAGTATAATCAATAATCAAAAAAAATTTTTAAAAAAATTATTTCTTATCAAATTTTTTAATAGCAATTACATAATCAATGTAAAAACATTCAAGCCAAAATAAGACCATATATTACTGCTGTTATGGATAAAAGACTTATGGGTATGATTCTTTACAAATATATATTTATTAATTTATCTATATATTTTTTATTGAACTCTATTTAATTTAATTTAAATTTTAGAGGATCTTTCAACATTAAATGATAATTTGTCAAATGCATTACAAAAATATGAACAAATTTATAATAATTACAACGAAATTCTTACAAGTCCAAAAACCATTGATTCAAAAATAGCAAAAAATATTATAGAATCAAATAATACAATTGAAACTTCAACAATTCCCAAAACAACACTTACATCACCATGTTCATCAGTATTATCTGATATTAAAGATAGAGATTTTGATAATATAGCTTTATTTGAAGAAAGTTCTTTATCAAAGAGATTTTTACCAGTATTACAAAATGAATCACTTTCTTCTAATCTTGAAATACCACATAGGCCTAGAAGTCCACTTGAAGATATGAATAAATTATTAGAAGTTGAGGAAGGTAAAGTATTAAGGAAAGTAAAAGAAGCATTTGAACAGAATATTGAAAAAACCGAATCTAATGCTTTAGATCAATTAAGTGGTGAAGAATTAAAACTACAAGTATGAATATATATTTTTTTATATATAGTTAAAACTTATAATTAATATTATATATTTATAATGTTTATTACTTTTTTTTATAATAGTTATTGGATGAATTAAAATTGGATTGATAAATAATTATAGATTTATTAATATAATATAATTTAAGCGGTTCCTATAATAAATATATAACTTTAACAGTAATAAATATTTTTAAAAATTTAATCATTGAATATAATAAAATCTTTAATATTTATAGTCTGTTTGTAAAGATAATACTTACCATTATTTTTACACTCACCGCTTATAATTTTTTTTTTTTTTATCATAAAATTTCTATCACTATATATATTCAAATCTAATTTACTCTCAAAAAAATCTTTTAAAAAAAGTTCTAGTAAATGTATATATTTTTTTAATATAAAAAATAAACCATAAATTCTTACTCTTTAAATGTCCAAGGGAAATTTACCAATTTCGTCCAAGAGTCCCAAAAATTATACAAAAACTAACAATTGAAACTTGCAAAATTTATCGCTATTATGCAATATAATTTGAACATAATTTCTTACCAATTATTTACATATTACTTGATATTTTCAAATACCAATGTTCAATATAAAAACGAATTTTCGGAATTACTCTCCAATCCTTCGAATTATATTTAGCAGGATGAATGATTATGAAAAATGTTGAAAATTATCTGTACAAATACATAAAATTCCTTTGTCTACAAGAAACAAAAATAAAATTTGTGAAATCATACCCCTACGCCTATCAGTTCAGTCTCATTTTTTCTCCGCAATAAACAATAATCTCCCCATTTCAAGCTTCCTAATGTGTTGACTGTTACGCTATTAGTTAACCTAAAAGGTAAATAGCTAATCAATCTCTTTAGTTCTTGCCAGGCAATCGACGGCAGATAAAACGCCCTTGTAATTCTATTAGAATTTTCTGCATCTAAAAAAGGTCTACAAATGACTTCATCCCACTGGTCAGTTTGGGTTATATATCTTTGTTCATTATCAATATCTAATGTTGATCTTGTATAATTCAATTCCAGATCAATAATATAGTCGCATTGTGTTATATTGAACTATTGAAAAATATGAAGTAAAATTAGATATTTTAAATTTAGAAATTAAAAATAAAAATTGATAAAACTCACATATCGATCCATTTCTTCTAAATTGCGATCATTAAATCCTTCTTGAATTATCCATGTTCCTTCATGTTCAGCACTCAACTTAGTCTTATTATCAGAATCAACATAAGGTTTTTCCAGGAAATATTTTGGCAATTGTCCATTGAAATCTGATTTTAAAAATCTCAAGCGCACTCCATCCGGCAAAAAATAATGACTCGGAAATCGATACCATTCCTTCCCTATGCAGAGATTAATTGGATTGTTTATTAAATCCACTTGTAATTGACGGGCTGCAATTTGTTTAGGAATCTCAACTGAATAAAAATGTTTATAAACAGTCATGGGTGCACTATAATGAACATGTAAAGCAGTAATACGCGCCAGTGAAATGACTCCACAAATAATAATAATAGCAGTTGTAAACGATTTCATGCAATACCTTCGAGCAATCTTTATTAAATAAATAAATAAATAATAATAAATTAGAAATATATTATCATTTCAATCTTACATCATTTACTTACTGTAATGGGCATATAACCATCGGATAAAAATGATATCAGCCGATCAAACCATCCTCTTATCAAAAACATTGCAACCGCGGAATTTAAACAAATTAGGGGATAGGCCACAAACAAAAACCTTTCTTCCTTGTGTGGTTGTATAATAAATATAAGAAGCCATAAATAAAATGGCAAAAGCCGAAAAATGAGATAAAGATAAGCATATATTGGACCGGCGGTCGATTTGGACGAAATACGACCAGGGTCTATTACAGAAGTAAGAATCTATACCGGAATAGAGAGCATATAAGATTTTGAACTTAATCATATTGAATAACTAACTGGTTTATTCTTCTTGACTTACTAAACCCGGTATGCTTATAAGAGCCATAATAAACAAAAAATTAAAGTTCAAAAAACCATTCATAACATAAAAGTGCCAAGGTTCGGTGCCATAAATATCGGGACCTTTATCTTTTCCACCGAAAATATTGTACATTATTATATTTAATGGAACTATGGTGATTTTTTTGTAATAAAAATAATCAACTAAAACAATAGGAATCTAAGAATAATAAGAAAAAAAATCAGATTTTATTTAAAATAAAATTTAATGAATAACTTAATGAAATTATTATACCAATATAATGCACGTTGAAAATATAAAGCCGACTATCAATCGCTTAATTCGCTCAAATCTATTCTTGAGCGCAGCAGTCCGAAGAACCAATTCTTCGATAACAGCAGGAATACCAGCCGCTGCACTAAAAGGCCATGCTAACAGAGATCCTAGACCAACCCAGAAAATTGTATGATAAATTCTTCGCCCAGAAGTTGTTGATACTGGTTTAAGAGCATAAAAGAACGCTATCATAGTTGTATACATTGCAAAAGTCGACGGAAGATACGCTAGGAAAAGAATCTTTAATATTAAAATTGTATAGTTAAAATTTATAGCCTTTAAATTCACGTACCAGTCGAAGCATTCCACATGCCAGCGCTAATCAACATTGTGATTATTAGATATCGGCCAACACGTGGGCCCAAGTTATTTACTGCCGAGAGATAGAATAGCATTTCGCATATTGAGCAAATCAAGGCGAAAATCACGCGCATTGCGTAAAAAACTATAACCTATTACCAAAAAAAATTAAGAAAGGTATACAGACGAACAGACCGTATAGACCGTGCAGACATATTACGCAATAAAATAATTCCTCAATACCTTATCATGATTGAATAAAAAGCTAAAAAAGTTGCCAATGAATGCATGTAACCGTATATAAGCCCAGCTTCTAATTGCGAATGTTGGTGAATATTCCCAAGTTTGCATTCCATATCCATATTGTAAGTAATGCGTTGGTTCCCAATAATTAAAAACCTACAATATATACATATTTTTTTTTTTTTAAAAAAAAAAGAGAATTTTATATTCAATAAATATATTTATTGATTAATTTTTTAGTTTCTTTCTTAACTTACCTCGTCACAATCGGATATATTTGAAAATAAAGCGGCAGTTATTCGAACAAATAAAAAAGCACTAAAAGCAATTTTACCAGGTGGACAATACGGTGTTGTCAAACGTCTATAAAATGAAATTAAAAGTGTATTTATTAAAATCGGAAGAAAATATAATTAGTTACGCGACAAAAAATCATTATTTCTAGTATTTCAAGTAATGAAAAGGCAAATAAAAATAAAAAGTTCATAAATACTATCTTAAGTTCCTAAATTATGGACGCGTTTCAAAACGACGCGCTTTCAATATTGCTTAAAGAATAAGAATACCTTGTGGAAGCTTTGCTAACTGCTCGCGGAGAAGAACTTGATCCTTGGCGACTATCCGATCCTTCTGTTCCCTTAGAAGAGCTTGATTCTGTTCTTTTACGAGACCTTAACTTTGTTTGGCTTGTCATTTGCATGTATTTGAGAAATTATAATCGAATGGAGAAAACAAAAAAAAAAAAAGTTTTCATGTGAAAAAAGCAACATTCTATGTAATATCTCATGACATTTTGACAACAATGCATTAGTCAATAAGGCGCAGAATCATGTTCGCTAACAATATTATTTCCAAATTAATTATATGATTTATATCACATGAGTTTTGGATGCTTGTATTATTTTTTACTGGTTTCCACATTCTTTATACTGTATTATAAAAATGCGTACAGCTAATAGTAAAATTCTTTTGGCTCTGTTGTAGCCCAAACACTACCATGTCCCAAATCAAACTTGGGAATACCTTATATCCGAAACTTGACCATGTCCCAAACTAACCCAGTCTTAAATGGTAGTTTGAGACGTCTTAAACATTTAAAATTTACTAGTTTTGTTTGGCCAAGTTTGATTTGGGATATCCCAAGTCGGATTCGGGACATGGTTACGTTTGGGCTACAACAGCTCTACCTGATCCCCATGTATATACAGTATGTATATGTTTCTGGGTTCTGATTAACCTCCTTTCTTTATCGTGATTTAGACCCGATGGTTTCATTGGTTTGTGTAAAAAGGGATGCAAACATACGGGTTCAATCAAACGACGAAAAAAGAGGGAAACAGTCAAAAAAGAACATAATTTGAGCAAGAATATATTGAATCGGCCAAATTGAAGTATTTATAGTGATTCATATATTATTTGACTTTGCAATTACATTTGTTTTATGAAATTTTTTTATTCATTTTTAATTCAATGTAAATAAATTTTAAAATACAGTTAAATTTAATTTAAAAAAAATAAAAAAAAAAAAATTATAAGAAAACTAAGTTAATTAATGAAACAACCGCGTCGAAAATGGCCGTTAGAGCGTCCGAACAAGTCAAAGTTAATTGATGATTACGTCACTTAACCTAGCTACATATCCGGCGTAAACATTACAGGTTGATTTACGATTGGTTTTTAATACGGCGATTACAGCACGTGCCTTAATCGTAATTATAATCTCTCAGTATTATGTATTAATGTATTGATGTTCAAACAATTTTTAATAAAAAATTATAATTCCTGATTTTTATAAGATATATATACATTATCACCATCAAATCCTATTCCTTTTACTCGTTTCTTCCTATTCCATGCACCATCACCATACATCCCATCCCATTTTCTTAATTCTGTCAAACTTGACATATCTTCCGAACATGAAGGTGTTACTTGTTTAAGCGCTATTTGAAAATGATGATCTTTTAAAACTCTAACTTGTAGTAAGTGTTCTGTATTATTTTTTGTTAAATCCTCATTATTTTTGTCTTTTTCGTTATTGTTATTAACTTTAGTCTTGTCAACTTCAGCATCTTCACGAACTGCGGCAAGAGCAGCACTTATACATAAATTTTTCAAATCTGATCCGGAATAAAGTTTGGTGGTCTTAGCAAGGTGTCTCAATGATATTGATGAATCAAGCTTTTCATCACGAAGATGCAGGTGAAGTATTTGTTCACGATCTTTTTCAGTTGGCAGATCAACTATAACCACATTTATTTCATATATTAATAAATAAATCTCTGTCATACATACATATATATAAGAATCGACCAAATATAATAGGAACATTTGCAACATACCTAATATCCTTCTTGGCATTCTTCTTAAAATGGCATCATCTAAATCAAATGGCCTATTTGTTGCTCCCATAATCAATACCCCATCATTTCGAGATGTTAAACCATCCCACTCTGCCATAAATTGATTTATTATTTCCCGGTGCGCTCCATTATGAATATCCGAACGGCGAGAACCGAAAATAGCATCCAATTCATCCAAAAAAATAACACATGGAGATAACTTACGAGCAAGAGAGAAAATCGCCTGTCAAGTGAATTATTAGTAAAACAGTTGATATAAAATAGATTTCATATAAGAGTAAATAGATTGGAGACGAATTCATACCCGAACATTCTTCTCACCTTCACCAACATACATATCATAAACATCACTGGATTTAATATCTATAACTGTACTACCACTTTCTTTGGCAACAGCTTTTGCAAGCATCGTTTTTCCTGTACCTGGTGGACCAAATAATAATACACCAGAAATAAAATGTTTACTCAAAACACCATAGGAAAATGACTGCGGGCGCATTAAGGGCAAAGTAATCAATGTTTGAAGAGTTTGAACGGTCGATTGAGCTATATGGATATCTGAGAATCCAACAGTTATGTTTTCTACAATAAAATTTAATAGAATTAACAAATTTTCAATTATTTGCAAACCTCCTTCGATAATTTACCTGGATCCACAACACAACTCAAAAGTTTTTTTTCATATTTATCCAAGTCTTCTTTCCTTAGATTTTTTCGGTTCGTTAAATTAATCTTACCATTACCTATGCCAACAATGCTAACTAATTTTTCAGGACATTTACTTGCGGTATCATTATTAGTCGTAGCGGATTCAACAAAATCTTTACGTAACTTTTGGTTAGCTTTTAAAATATTTGAAGCTTGAATAAAATGTTCAACGTCTAAATAAACCGGATCGTGTGATGTTGAGATATCTTGGTTAGCAAGAGCAATACCGATAGAATTTATTACCAAACGATGAATACGTTCAAATCCCCAAACATCATTGTCTATGCCTTCTAAAGGTGCAAATAAGGTTGATAATCCTTTAATACTGTCAGTTTTGAAATACGCTCCTTTGCTAACACAAATAGCTTTTAATGTGCGTACATTAATATGTCTTATTGCAACTTTCTTGTCATCTGCTATCATTTTTTGTAAATTTTGAGCCTGTTCATTTGAAAATGGCGGTGGAATGGCTATATGTGTAAATGCAGCTAACATTGCTGGATTAGGAAAAATTTCGATGTTAACCCATTGAATTTCATGAGAAGGTATGTTGGAATTCGCTATAGATTTTTTATCCATAGCGAACAATGATGGAGAATAACCTGCAATTATCATAATTTGGTCTCCTAAATATCTTTGATTCTGTACAGCCTCGACCAAACTGTTAATTAAAGCGGTACAAAAAGTAGTTGGAACTAAATCTCCAACATCGCGGAAGTATATTATTTTTGGAGGTGATGATGAGTTGGATGACGAAGAAGGTGATGCCGCAACTAAAGTTTCAAAAAAACGATCAACTTTGTCTAAGATAACTTTCATTTCTGCTCGTAGAGACCCATTAGCTTGAGATGAATTATATTGAAAATTGTCAACTAAAGTTTTATTTTCATAACCAGAATTGCGGGATATTGAAGGTGACGATTCAAAACCTTCTTCTTCTTCTATGAATACATCATCTTCCAGTTCGTCATCTGAAGAGAATGAAGAAGTTGTTGAATATGGTGATGCTGCAATGTATGGATTAAAGCCTTTCAATTCGGGAAATAATGGCCACGGTGTTACTAAAAATTATTTTAAATGATTATATTGTGAATGTTTTTTTTCTCGATAAATCTCATTATATATATTTGATCCATCAAAATCATCTCACCATTACCCTTCCGCGAAAACATATTCGCTGTCAATTCCATTAAATCTTGTCGGTCAAACATCAATAAATCAGCATGTAACGATGCTGCAACACTTTTGACGATTGATTCTAAATAAAATGATGCTCCTTCAATAGGGCAATTTAATAGTAAATGACCTCTTCTAGCAGGTACAGCATTACCCTTCGGGACAGGTAGTAGATTAGCACGCGCACTGAACAAAATTTCATCACGTATTCCATTATCCAAAGGGTACAACATCGATTCAAAAGAATTATTATTATCTTTAAATGATAAATAGTTTTCTTTTAGAAATAATGGAGGTATTACTGGTTTATACGGGTTTACAGTTCTCCGTAAACGTGAACGTAGTTTTGGAAATGATGTAGGTAGTTTTCTCGGAGATCTGAGTAGATATTCCCCAACATTTTCTGCTGTGCCTGTTTCAGGAAGTTGTGTTATATTTTCTTCTGTTTGTTGTCTATTTTCAGTTTCCTCATGATTGGATGTAGAAGCAGATATTTCCTTTGCATTCGATAGGCTACTTTTATTATCTTTGACAGGTTTCAACGGTGAACTGCTATTGTTTGGTAAATCATTGGGTGAATTTGAAAAAGTCCTGGGAATAGTACTATGTATAGATCTTATTGTAGTTATATGTTTAAAAAATTTAATTGAGCAGGCTGTTTTTCGTCTATTAACTATAAGTGCACATTGGAAGGCTCGTCCAATTAAACTTCCAACCATTCTTGATTGTTACTGGAAACAATTCAACTAGTGAAAGAAATTTTAAGATTTTGTAGATCTTTACCACGTGTCAAATTTTAGAATAGAATTATTACTCTCTTGGTATCAAGAAAGTAAGTCATATAGCATTAAGAAGGTAATTTTTGCAACTCTGCTGGGCAAAACTTATTTAACTTAGTTCTTTTATTAGGTTTTGTAACTATATATTTCTTCTATTAAAAAATTTTATATTGGATTATTTTATTTTATTTAAATTTGTAAATCTTCAATAGATTTTAATTTTTATTCAAATCATCCTGGATGATTTTTTAAAATATCATCCTGTATTGATATCACAAAAATATTTTCTTTTTCATGCATTTTCTTATTTTTGCTATTTCTTTTCTACCAGTATTCTTTACCTCTTAACATAAAAAATAAGTCAAATTGATATTACTTCTAAATTACTTATAAACAGTATTATTAGCCAAAAAGAAACTTTTGATGAATAAATATCCTTTTTTGTAAAGGAATATTAAAAGAAAGATCCATCTGCTTTATTAATAAAATATTCAAAAGAAGTTTACTTAAAATATTTAGCAGAAATCAAAAGTAATTTTTAAAATTCAATTTGAATTATATTTTTTTTTTTTTTTGAAGATAAGTTAATCGAGTTTATTATAATTAAAGAAGTTCCATAAGGAATACATAATTATAGTATGATAAATCGCAAATATACCCTCTATAAAGAAAAGCATAACTTGTCATGTGAGAAGTAGATTTGTAAAAATGGTATTTATTACTAAGAACCACCCTTACACATTATTTAACTCCTTCTGACCTTATACTGGTAACATATCAAAATGACTAACTAATCTATTATATAATTGAGAGCTATCTAAGGTTAAATTTAAGTCCAATTTCTTATACAAAATGCTATTGTACATCCCGTTTATTAATTTTGCTAATTTGGAAACCTTTTTTACCACAATATTTCCTACTCTATAACCTTCCTTGATTACCTGATGAATACTATTCTTCTATCTGGTACTAGCATATAGGTCATGAGAGGCAGAGCTTTTGATGGGTTGATTGAATTTATCTATTAGTGTATCAGCGATGTAATGATAGATTTTTCTATTAAATGGCAATTTAGACGATAGCAATTGAAAAGAATTAGTCAGTATAGCCAAAGTAGCTTTCTATTCTTTAAAGATCTTGTTTCTAGGTAGCCAAATAAAATGATGGAAAGCATGTATTAAAAATGTCGTCAGCTTATCCAGAATTTGTAAAGTTATTTGTTTGAATCAGACAATATTATTAAGCTTCTTATAAGTGAAAATCGCGTGAATAGAACGTAGAGAATGAAAAATCAGCCAATCCCTATCGTCTTTATTTACCATGCTTCAGAAATGAAGTAGGATTGAAAAAAGGAATGTAATTTAAGATTAGAAGTGGGACCAGAGGTATTAGTTAATGTGTTCCAGTTATCGATGAATTGAAGAAGATTTTCTATGGCTTTGCTCTTGATCTCATTCCACTTGGTGATAAGATTTAGGCACCAGGTAAAATAGAAGAGTGTTTCTTGACCAAGTCACAAAAAAAATAATGATCTGAAGAAAATTTTGTGGGATGGCGCTCTTTCATGACATTTAAAGTAGGATATGCCAAGATAAGAAGTTTTAATTGTCAAGCGAAGCTGTCATATATAGTTGAATGAAAACATAAGAAGTTGTTTCATATGTGAAAAACTATCCATAATGAGTTCCAGTAAATAAATAAATAAGTGCTGTTATATAGGTCAAAGTTATAGTAAGCCATAGATCATTTGAATACCATAGCAGCATCATGCAATAGTTTAATAAAGGATCCGATTGAATGTTCGACTAGTATATTGTCTCATAATAACTGGTGTTAAATATGATAAAAGTCATAGAAATTACAAGCTCCAATGTGAGCACTATTATATGAACCTTCTTTAGCTAAAAGATTAGTCTTTTCATTATGGAGGTTGCCATCATGACTTTTGACTTTTATCAGTTAGAAGGATCTTCTATTAAATAAATAATGAAAATAATAAAAGATCTATTAGTATATTTAAACAAATTTCTACTATTAATAAAACCTAAATCTAAAAATGTTTGAATATCATCAATGGTCACTTGACTATCCAAATAAATTGTTAAAGAAAAACCTGAAGGAATAGCTAATATAGCCATTAGGATTATACATAATTCAGCGCGAGTTAAAGAAGACCAATCTGTTAGACTGCAACTAAAGTTAATTAAAGGATCCTCACTATTAACTCATCTAAAACCCATATATATCTTATCATTGGAACAAATTAAAGATCCATCCATATAAATGTAAAAATGAGCAGTATCAGTGTTTCTATTGATATGCAACAAATTAATCAAAGTTTCTTGAGTACTGTAGTCCTGAATAAATTTTCTAATTAATATTGTATTAAATGATGAACAATCTGAAAGGTAAATAGATAGAAGATTATAGGTATTTGTAAAGATGAAGTTGAGTCTGTCTTGTGGAAGCGTATCTTGCCAATAGTAGTAAAGATCTGATGAGAAACAGTCCAATAAAGAAAAACTATCCCAATAAAATTTTCTAACATTATTGAGGTAAATAAGTTTGGATGTAGGAAGGGAAAAAGTACAATATTATATCAAAACTAAATCCCATTGTATGTTATGATGATTAGCTATAGTACATGAAGGAATCAAATATAAAGTGAAAAGTAAAGAAGAATTGCCATTTTGATTATAAGAAGTAGTAGAAAAATAATATCATATAGTATAAAAGTCAGGCTCTTTATCTATAATTCTACCATTAATCAAGAAAGGTTCACTTGAGTCCTTGATCTAAACCTGGTCCCAAAACTGAAATATTTTGGATTTGCCAAAATTCTGAAACTGAAATCCAAAATATTTTTGAAATCTAAAATTCCAAAATCTGAAATTCATGCTGAAATTTGAAATTGATGCCGAAATGCTGAATTAAAATTAACTAATTAAAATTAAGTAATTAAATATATAAATAGTTTTATTTACATTATATAAAATGTACAGTTTATCAATTTTCTTTTTTTTTATCCTATTATGACTAGACAAAATTCTAAAGGTAGAAGCGGTCATAAATAGGATGAAATCTGAAAACATTTCATACAAGTTCTATTAAAGTCTTCAGGTCATTTTTCTGGAAAATGCAAATTGTATCATAAAAAATAGCTATGTGTATATGTAAATATATTACAATCTTATCTTGCTAATAAGTGTGCTAACTATGAAGATATTCAAAACTACTGGCTTGGATATTTTGCTGCAAAGGACTCCTTAGAAGATGAAATGGCTTCTATCGCCTCATAAGAATCAAGTCATCAATCAATAATTTCTAATAAGAAAAGGAGAAGTTCTAATGGTATAATTAATTATATTAATTATTAATTGTATGATTGTATCTATATTTTAAAATTATTTTTTTCAATTATTTTATTAAGTTCAATCTGAGATTGAAGATTATTATGAGAATCGAGAATTATCACCAAACAAAACAGCAATTATTGATCAAGCATTTATTCGAACTTTTGTTTATTGTAGAATACCATTTGCTGTAATCTATAGTCCATTTTTTCATGAATTGTTATATTAATTACGTTCAAATTATTGTCCTCCTTCGCAAAAGGTACTTTCAGAGTCTCTTCTTAATCAAGAAACTTTACGAGTTAATTAAGCTATTAATAAAAAATTAGAGCATTCCAAAAACTTAACGCTTAATAATTATTTTAACTTTTCATTATATAAATCCACTAGCATTATAATAATAAATTTATTATTATTTATTAGCCTTGGATGGCTGGACTAGTACAAGTACTTTTTCTATATATAATTTTGTTATATTAACTCCTTCCAATTAGCAATATCTTTATTGTCTTTAGGATTTTTCTTCATCTCATTATACTGAAAAATTCCTCGCATCTGAAATAAAAAAGATTATAGAAAAAATTGAAGCAAAAAAGTTTAATGTAGTTGTCACTGATAATGCATTGAATATTCAATTAGCTCGAGAAATTATTTCTAAAGAATATCTCTTGATATTAAATTTGAGATGTATCACTTATTTTATAAATCTAATCATGAAGTCAATCTTGGGTAATATTTTATTAATTTTTCTTTTAATTAGTTAATTCATGATCTCTTAGCATCACAATAAAAGAATTCATCATATTAAATAATATATTAATTTTAATAGATCATGAAATAGCTTCTAAAATTTTAGTTGCTTGTAATAGTGTTACCAATTATTTTAAAGCATTACATATTTGCAACAATTTATTAACTGAATCTGCAAAGATTCTAAAAATTGAAGGTGGTGGATTGAAAACTTTTATTAAAACAAGATGGACATCCATATATAAGACAACTTATTCAATTGTTAGAATAAGATGGGCTCTTAATGAAGTAATATTTATTATATTTTTAATTTATTTAAGATATATATTTAACTAAGTATTAATTTTATTATTTAAGTAATAACTAATTATTCTGAGAAAATTATTAATTCTAATATTAAAAAAATTCTTAAAAGAACTGATTTTTATGATAAAGTTAATACTTTAGCTAAACTACTCCAATCTATTAAAAATGCAATATTAATGCTTGAAGGAAACCAAACTAATTTGGCTGATACATTCATCCAAATGATTTGTTTGGCTCACGAAATTAAATATTTCAATTCAAATAATTTAGTATTATTTCAGAAATATGCAATACAGGCATTTAACAAAAGATGGGAGGAATTCAATGTTTCTTTATATCTGCTGTTAGCTTACTTTTTACATCCAAAATTTTGAGATATATAAAAAAATATATATATATATTTTTTATTTATGTAATAATAAATAACAGCTAATAATGATAATTATTTTCATAGCACAAGAGTTACGAAGTGAAAAATATTCTTTAATTGCTTCAGCCACTGGTAATATTTGAAAAAAAATGGGAAATAACCAAAAATCATACGAGAAGCTTCTCTCTCAAATGCGTAAATAAAACTTAGACTAAAACCTTATAACAAAGTAATTAGAGATTTGGATGAAACTCCTATGTTATGGTGGCTTACCGTTGATGATACTAGCAATTATTTGTAAGAACTTGCTCTTTATGTTCTATCTGTTATACCTCACAGCACTAGTTGTGAGAGAGTATTCTTGATTCTCAGATGGTTTTATAGCAAAAGAAGACTTAGCTTACAATCATCAAAAGTTGAATTTATGGCTAAGATTCAATCATATTATGTTTCAAAAGCAAATGATGAATTAAAATATGTGAGTTCAAAATATTCTAAAGATAAATTAAAAGTTATGGTTGACAAATTTTTAGATAACTTTGAGAAGGATTTTGAGGATAGCGAACCTGAAAGAATATTAGTAGAGCCTGATGAAATTCCAAATCACATAGTATCAGTATTAATATTAGAGGAGATATTTGATGTAGATGAAGTTCCATTTATTAAAGATCCAGAAGATAGTAAAGAAGAAGAAGATGATGATGATATAGTTGTTTCCGAAATTCAATTAGCAAATCCGAAATCCGAAATTCCGTAATTAATTATGTTTTGTGCAACAATAAGAAATTGACATTTTCTCACGATCTAGTGATCCGATTTTATTGATTTTACCACCATTAAATTTGTCTCATTGAGACGAATCTAATGGTATATGTTTCATTTCTCTAGCTTTGATATTGACGAAGTTAAAATACTATAAACATTTAAAGATTATTGAAGTCGGAGCAAGATCTAATGATTAGATTTAAATGAATTTACCACCATTCGATTTGTCATAATAAGACGATTCTAATGGCGGTAAGATCATATTTCTAGCATTAATATTGACAAAGGTAAGATACTATAAATGTTTAACAATTATTGATATCGGAACACGATCTAGTAATTG
>QKYT01000363.1:37526-54415 GCA_003550305.1 Glomus cerebriforme | reverse complement strand
GGCAAAATAAACTTTTTCTTTATTATTTTCACTTTTCTTTTTCATTATTTCTTATAAATATCAAAATAAAGGTGAGCTTTATCTGCCTCATTTCATTTCATTTTTATACTTAAATTTATTATTTTTTTTTAAAGTTCGGTACTGTGGATATAATAAATTTAAAGGGGAGACATTTTTCATTACAATTTCATTCCTTAGTCTTATATTTAATTTTCCATTTTTTCATAGTTCATTACTGTAGATATAATGGATTTGAAGGTGACTTTTGTCTTTTACTACAGTTTTAATATATTTTTATTTTTTTTTTTAGGTTCAATACTACAAATGTGATGGATTTAAAGATAAGTCTTATTTCCAATATTACAATTTACATCATATTTTATTTTAATACTTTTTTTTAAATTTTTAGGTTTAGTACTGCAGATACAGTACAATGAATTTGAAGGTGATTTTTTGTCTTTCATTACAATTTTATACTTTAATCCTATATATTTGATCTTTATTTTTTTATTTTTTAAGTTCAGTATTACATATGAATATAATAGCTTTTAGATTTCATTATAATTTTAGGTTCAAAATATTAGAATATACATTTAAGATTGTAACATTAAATACATGTTATTAATTCTTTATATATGTATCGACATCTAAGAAGATGCTACCTTGTTATATATGTATTTACATTGTAATATAACAAAAATTATATAATATATATTAATTCTTTGCTAAATATTATAAATATATTAACTAAATATTCATTAATAATTTACTATACATTTAAAAATTTTAAACCAATTTGCAAACATTTCGATAATATATTTTTTATAGATAGTATTGATAGTACTAATTTATTGTTTTAGTTGTGAAATTGATTTATAAATATCTTAATGCGTAGTAACTGCATGTTGACTAATTCTTTATTGTAGTAACTGTATATAGACTAATGTGTTACTAGATCGTATCAAATTTATAGCTAAAAAGCTATACTATTTGGTTACAATTTGGTTATTATGTATATACAATTTAAAACATTTCGGTAAAGTATGTAATTGCTTTTTTAGAATTGTGATATTTCATCCAATTTGTCTAATTCTGAAGTATATCCAAGTAAAAAACAGAAGAATACTAAAATAAATGAAAATACAATTTTGGATCTTTCTGAACATTTCCATTTTCAAATACTGGATCATATTGTTACTTTTGAAGAATCCAATAAAATACAAGACGATTTATTCAAAATTACAATGGTATATATAAAAATTATATTTTAATAATAAATTTTTGTTATTTATTAACTGGTTTATTTTAGGCTACATAAAGATTTTGGGTCTGCAAAAAAAAGTGAATTATATATATATATTTATTTATTACTAATTAATTTTTAGTTCAAAAATCGAAAGAGGAAGTTTACCAATTAAACTTTTTTAATTTATTTACCAAAACATGAATTAATAAATCCATTATCAAATTTGATTTACCAGAAAACCCATTTGCTGAAGGTAATGATAATCTTTTACCCAGAAAAAAGTTAGTAGGCACGTGATTGTCGATCATTTGTTTATAAAATCAGGTTTGTCGATCATTTTATTATTAATACATCAAGCCAGAATGTCTACTAAAAGAAGTGAACTTTCAAGTTTTGAATGCGGAGAGATTATTGGCGCGTGGAAGTTTGGAATTTCTGAACGAAAAATTAGAAGGTAGGTTTGGAGGAGACCTAATGAAAGACATAAAGTGGAATGTTTAATTCCTACAGTAAAGTCTGTCCAGCAGGGGGTTATGGTATGGGGTTGCTTTTCAAAATATGGCCTTAGTCCGTTAATCAGGTTGGAAGGAAGGATAACTGCTGCAGTTTATATAAATATTTTAGAAGTTTTTTTATTACCATATATGGATGCTTTAGACGTTCAAAAAAACCTTATTTTTCAGGAGGATAATGCTCCGATACATACTGCAAGAGTAGCTAAAAATTGGAAAGAAGAAAATAATGTGAATAGTCTCCCCTGGCCTGCCCAGAGTCCAGATCTAAATCCTATCGAACATTTATGGGATGAATTAGAAAGGCAGGACCGGGGGCATTCACCATTACCAAAAAACACGGATGATTTATGGGAAATTCTTGAAGAGAAATGGTCAAATATTGAAGCCGCTAAATATCAAAATCTTATTGACAGCATGCCTTGTCGTGTTGCCGCTGTTATAGAAAGTAAGGGTTATCTAACCGATATTAATAATATAATATTAAAAGTGAATTTTCAAATAAAAAAAAATTTTAATTTTGGCGCAGTATTTGTCACGTGATTTAAATTTAAATTCGTGTTAAAATTAGCCGTTAATTTTTTGCCTACTGACTTTTTTCCGGGTAGTGTATATTAACTTAAGTGGAATGCAAAAATCTTTTATTGTTTCCATTTCTAATATGATAGAAGAATTAAAGTTATCAACAGAAATGACAGAAACAAATTTTGTTGTAAAATCATACAAAAATCTTTACAGAAACTGGTATGAAAATATATCGGTTGACGTGCAAATGCAGACTATGTGTAAAGCTATGTTAGAAAGGTTCAATCGAAGATTAAAGAATGTAAAGTTAAATGAATTAGCTACTTATCGGTATTTATTAATATAACTTATTAATTGTCATAATTTATAATATAAATAATATTAATATAAACAAATTTTTTTCAGATTCGTGCCGATTGGGTTAATTTACAATATTGCTACAAAGAAGTACTTTAGTATTGAACCTTATATAGAAGGTCAATACAAAAAGTACAATAGTAATCATGGGTATGTAAATAAAAATGATGAAGAGGCTTCTTTAATAGCACAATGTTTTAGCCATTTTACATTTCAAGACTCAAAAAAAACTATTTTGGTTATTAATATGCAAGGTAATTTTTTTTAAAAAAATATTTTTTTATTTATTATATTATTATCAACTTAATTGTTAAATTTATTTATAGGATGTGGAAAGTACTTTACCGATCCACAAGTACATATGAAGTAAGTTACTTTTATACATCAAAGGTAAATGAATTTAAAAGATTTTTAACCCATTACTTTATTAGTTATCTATCAGATCATCCTCAAATGGTGCTGGAAATCTCCAATCAGAAGGTATTAACGCCTTTGTAAATCTCATAGATGTAACTATGTTTGTGAAAAATTAGAGCTTGAAAAGCTGGATAAAAATATTAATGTTATTGAAATAGATTAGATTTCTTTTATTATGAAATGTTATTGTAGCTAGTCATCAGAAATATTAAATAATTTGAAACTATGACATTTTTTATAATAAATATAATAAACGAATTTTTACCAAAGGGATATTTTTTAAGTTTTTTTAATTTTTGAGCCTTCACTACTAAAAATTTGATTGGCTGATTGCTAAATTTGGAATTTGGATTTGCAACTTTTTTTTAATTCGGTTCATATTATATTTATGAATTTATGTAACTTTACACAAAAAAAAAATTTTATTTTAAAAAACTTGAATCAAAAAAAATGTAATAATAAAAATAACTAAGCCAAATGTAATGAATAAAAAATTAAACGTTATAAAATTAAAAAATTTTAATAATTAAGAAATGATTAAGACATATGGGAGAAATAATCGGCCAAATCTTTTTCAATTTCGTGACTAGGTAAATTGCTTCAACAAATTCCAAATTCAAGAATCTAAAGGTACCTACATGAATTTACTTGGAAAATAATCAAGAAATTTACCCTATCAAACAGAAATAGCAAAGCAATTTTACTATTTCTACTACAAAAATTAAAAGAATGTTATTAAACTTTCTGAACAAAAAGAAAAGCAAAAAAATATTGCTTCCACTCTTTAAATACCTTTCCCACCTTAAAGGGCCAAAAATCTATAAAAAGAACGTTAAAAGAATGGTCGTAAACATCCTTTTATATAAAAAAAACAAAATCAACTCGCTTCCTCTGAAATAATAAGCAAGATAATATTTCTTTCATGTGAGATAGCTTTTATAAATAAAATTTTTTTCGTGTAAAACAAGTAAAGATAATATTCTTGTAAAATAACTAACAAGTAAAAGTATCGTTCTGTAGATGTAAAAATAACATGTTTTTTCACGTAAAATAAGCAGAAATAATATTTTTTTTCGTATGAAATATTTATAAGTGAAGATATATTAAGAAGCAATAATTTTTCACGTAAACAAGTAAAGATAATACTTTTCTTTTGTATTTGTGAAGATAATATTTCCTTTGTGTGGCAGTGGATAATAAGACTTTTGTCTTGATTGTATACTGGTGCAGAAGAGTATTACAAATTATATAATAATTATTTGCTATTATATATACAGTAGTAGCTTTACAAATCATACAGTGGAGTAGATTATTTCACATGACATACAATACTTACCGACACCACCTCTCTCACAAGTCACAATTTGGTTACTATGTATATACAATTTAAAACATTTCAGTAAATAACAGTTCAAGGATTTTTAATTAAATTTGTCGTTGTATTTCTATTACAATTTTTTTTATTATTTGAATTTTTTATTTTACTTTGTAACAATATATTGTTCATAGTATAAAATTCCTGTGCCATTTTCAGGTATTTTTTTTTACCAATCTTTTTATTTCATGAAAACTTCTGATCAATAATTTTGTCATTTGGTGATTGAATATTATTACAGAATAAATTGAAATCTTGCATTAAAACAAACTCCCACTGAATTTTATTGTAAAAAGACGTTACCATAATCTTGTCTTATAATACAGGAAAATTAACGTCAACAATTATTAAATTTAAACTTATAAATATTATTTTTATAGAAATAACTCAACAACTACTAATAATAAGTACAAATTTAATCTTATTTACTTGATGAATAGGGAGATTATTTGGAGGATCTTTATTCCAATGAATCTGGAAGATTATCAGATTAAGTTGTGTTGCTACACAAAAAATGTGTCGACAAATAAGGTATTGTGCTTGCAAGAACATTAAAATGATTTGTTTCACTATTATGTAACACTTTTCTTCCGGATCCAGTTTTATGATTAAAATAGTAAACATGATAAGGATCATTTCAATTCTATTTTTTTTATATATATAAATAAAACATAAAATTATCAACTTCATATTCTTTTATGCGATCATAAACAACTGAATTTGGTAAATTCACACCATTTTGTTCCTAAAATATTAGTAAGTTCTTGATAACATTTTTCCAAAGATGCCATATTCATAAAATATGTTTAGTATTTTGTCCAAATGTAATCTATATTGCCTGAAAAATTGCTTTATCTTTATCAGTAAGTATTACTTTAGGCAAGAATTATCAACCAATTTGAAAAAAAGCATTAAATGTCTATACAAAATTGCCTATTGTTTCTTGACGCATTAAAGTTCCAGCAAAACATACATTTTGACCAAAATTATTCACTCCAGTAAAAATCCAAATGGCATATTAAACCTATTAACTTTATAGGTATTATCAAAAACAATAACATCTAAAAATCTACATTTAAATTACTTGAAATAATTCATATGTATTTGTATTAGTGAATTGCTAAACGTCACTTGGGTGATTGTCGCCTGGGTTTTTTTTCAAATATGTCACATGATGTAGCTAATTTTAAACTTAAAATTTTATTACAAAAGATTTTTAAAAAAATTTTTTTTTGCAAACATATTTATTCAAAATAGTCTTATCTAATGAAATTTTATTTGTAAATATTAAAATTTAAAAGTCGCACATTTACGATTTTATTTATTTTTAATGAAATGATACAAATAAAAGAAACAATAACAATAAATAAAAAAGATAAGTAAATTACAATGATCAAGAAGAACGATGCTAATAAAATAACAATGGAGTAATGTAGATGAAAGGGAGCAAAAAAGAGTAATGGGAAGTGATGGGAGATAAAAAGAAGTGATGAGAGATTAAAAGGAGCAATACTAGGAGATGAAAAGAATTGATGGGAAGATGAAGAGGAGTGATGGGAGACAAAAAGGAGTGATGGGAAGTAAATAGGAGAGAAAAAGAGATAATAGAAAATGAAAAGATGTAATAGAAAATGATGGGAGATGAAAAGGATGGAATAATGAGAAGTAATAGAAGGTGAAAAATGATGAGAAACAAAAAAAAAAGAAAAAAATGATCATGATAGGAGGTTTGGTAGCAAAGATAATGATAGGAAACCAAGTAAAAATAAAACCATAAAGTAAAAAAAAATGAAGTTAGTAAGAAACGAAATATAAGATAGAAACAAAATAAAAAAAAATAAATAAAAAATAAAAAATATACCTTTATTAATTGTAAAATTGAAAGAACTAAAAGATCTAAAAAAAATGAAATAAAATTAGTGAAAAACGAAATATGAAACAGAAACAATAAAAAAAAAATAAAAAAATGAATAAGAAATGAAACGTGAAGTGAAAAATAACTAAACCTTAATTGCAGAACTGGAAGGACTAAAGAACCTAAAAATAATGAAATGAGTTAGTAAGAAACAAAGTGTAAGAATATAAGTTAGAAATAAAAATAAAAGAAAAAAAGAAAAATACCTTGAGATCGAGCGTTCATGTGGCCAATTAAAAATATTAAATCTGCCACGTGATCAAAGACCCAGGCGTGGCGACAATCACCCAGGCGATGTTTAGCAATTTCCTTTGTATTAATTCTTATTTCATATTCAAATCTATCAATTTCTCTTTTGTTTTAGAATATTTATAAATTCATCTGCTTCAAAAAAGCGTTGTTCTTGTTTACCATCCAATTGGTATATAAAATTATAAATAACATTATAAATACATATTTCTAAATCCTTATATTCTTGCTTAAGAATTCATAATTCGAGCTAGGCAAAATTACAGATCACGTGGGATGAAAAAAGATACTAGGGTAATTTTCGAGTCACGTGCAACCTATGCTGTATTTCATTATTACTGTAATGAAATTCTTTGAAGATATAATACTAAAAATATATTTAAAGTCATCTTAAGTCAATTAGGAAATGAAAAGCGTGCATAAAATGTGTAGATTGTTACATACTTTGGAGACCTTATGTTTTTTGTTATATAAATAATAATTTTTTTTAATTATTTTAGAATAAATTACCCTAGCATAATTTAATCATTATTTTCATTTACAGCTGATTTCAAAATTATGCGATCACCTCGTAAAAATTTGCAATAAAAGAAAATTACAAGCGCAAACCTTTTTTAAATTTAGTATAATAATATTTGACATTTTTATATGTGCCACAGAATCTTTATGATAAGATAAAATGGTGAACAAGACTACAAATATCTTTAGGAATATTATCAAATACAATACCAATATTTGTCACCAGCTGCAATCTTATTTTTTTATGTGTTTAATTGTGACCTATGCAGAAAATAACGAAGTAGCTTTTAATAATAATCTTTTTTTATAATTTTACAAGTTTTAGGTTGATACCTGAGTATTATTAAAAAATATATATTGGTTACTGTGGATTATTTGTGAATTCGTGTAATAATTATCTGTCAGTAACATGGTAAAAGGCGGAATTGAGGTTTTCGCTTATTAATTTATAACTTCATAATCCCCTCCATCAAGGTATCATTATTTTATTTTTCAGTTGGATAGATTTATATCTATAATACAAATATTATATCAAAATTGTAAAAAAATATAAAATATAAAACTTTTCGTTAATATTAATAAAAGTTCAATAAAATCAAAAAAATAATGACGAATTACTATTTGACATTTTTATCAATGAATGAAATTTCCTATAATCTATAATACCATGTGGTAAATATATTGTTTAAACAAATCATTTTGATATTGATAATAAAACACTAAATTATAATACTATATATTGATGAGTCATGTACAGTATATTGCGCCATCCGGCTATATAAAATTAAATAATCTACTCATGACTCATCCTTGTAAATTTTACATAATGTAATTCTCAATAATATATAAATACCTCTTTTATATTATTTTTCAAAAACTAGAACTCCTTTAATCTTTTCTTTATCTTCCTTATACTGTATGAGTATATTCCTCAAAGATCTTGAAACTATGATTAACGAATTAATTATAGAAAATGGATGTCAAATAATAATGAAATATGCAACAAAAGAAACATTGTGGAAATGGAAATACAACACTGAAAGAAATATTAACTTATGAAAATATTAGTGAATGTGAAATGAAACTCTAAAAGATATTAGGAAAAAAAATCAAATAAAGATATATGGACAAAAGAAGAAATAAGGGAGATAGATAAAAAGAAACGAAACACAATATAATAATAATAATTTGAAAATATGAATCATATACACAAAGACAAACATAGAATTAAAGGTGGAAAAATATTGCTGGAAGGTGTTATGGGAAGAGAAATATATAAAGAGAGTAAAAAGGTATAAGTCATGTAAAATATTATGTGAAAAAACAGATACTAATTACAAAAGCAAATAGGTTAAAATATAGAAACAAATTTATAAATAAGAACAAGAGGACTAATACTAAAATGGATTAAAGAATGAGAAATAAAATTAATAAGTAATGATAAAGAAAGGAACTTAGTTGGGTATATTTAGCGAAGAGAATGATTAGGGATATGTTGAAACTAATTGATAATAATAGGAATAGGAATAGGGATAGAGATAAGAATAGGAAAGGCAAAAGGATAGAAATGGGAATAAGAATAGGAAAGGAAAAGGAATAGGGATGGGTAGGAAAGAAAAAGGGATAGGGATGGGAATAAAGATAAGAAAGGAAAAGGGATAGAAAAGGGATAAAGATGGAAATAAGGATAAAGATAAGAATAAAAATAAAAAAAGAAAAGAAATAAGAATGAGAATAAAGATAGGAAAGAGAAAAAGAAAAAAATAAAGATAAAAAAGGAAAGGAATAGATATAAGAATAAGAATAAGAAAAAGAAAGGGATAGAAATAGAAATAAAGATAAGAATAGAGATAGGGATAGGGATAAGAATAAAAAAGGGAAAGGAATAAAAATAAGAATAAGAATAAGAAAGGAATAGAAATAGGGATAGGAATAAGAATAAAAAAAAGAAAGGAATAAGGATAAAAATAAGAAAGGAATAAGGATAAAAATAAGAAAGGAATAAGGATAAAAATAAGAAAGGAATAAGGATAAAAATAAGAATAAGAAAGAAATAAGAATAAAGATAGAAATAAGAATAAGAAAGAAAAAGTAATAAAGATAAAGATAAAGATAAAAAAGAGATAAGATAAGAATGGAATAAAATAGAAAAGAAAAAAAATAAAGATAAGAATAAAGATAAGAAAGGAAAAGAGATAGAAAAGGGATAAAGATAAGAATAAAGATAAGAATAAAGATAAAAATAGAAAAAGGAAAAAGATAAGAACTGAAATAAAGATAGGAAAAAGAAAAGAATAAGAATAAAGATAGAAAAAGAAAAGAATAGATATAAAAATAAGAATAAGAAAAGGAAAGGGATAGGAATAGAAATAAGGATAAGAATAGAGATAAAGATAAGAATAGAGATAAAGATAAGAATAGAGATAAAGATAAGAATAAGAATAAAAAAGGGAAAAGAATAAAGATAAGAATAAGAATAAAAAAGAATAAGAATAAAGATAAGAATAAAGATAAACGGAAAAGTAATAAGGATAAGAATAGAGATAGAAAAGGGATAAAGATAGGAATAAGAATAAGAATAAGAATAAAAGAAAAGGAATATAGAAATAAGAATAAAAAAGAAAAAGGAATAAGAATAAGAATAAGAATAAGAAAGGGAAAGAGAATATAGAAATAAGGATAAAAAAGAAAAAGGAATAGAGATACTGATAAGGATAAAAAGAGATAAGAATAGAATTTGTTTACTTTTTAAATTTTTTAAATTTTTGGGATCGGCGGATGTGTTTATTTTTTAATTTAGTATAAAATATTTCCTGGAGCGCTTGATAATTATTAATTTGGTCAAAATCTTCTAAAGAAGGTGAATATAGTGATTTTGCATAGGATTTGGTGATTTTAAATGATATATCTTTTGATAATTGATTGTATGCTAATCTATAGCAATGATCAAATTTGAATTTTATTAGTTTGGCGAATCGATCTGATCTGGTCTTACTTCATGTCAAAATAGTCATTTTTGTAAAATTTTGTGAGTTAGAGATAAAAGTTAAGAGGATTGTAATTTTATTAAGAAGAAGTAGAATTTGAAGAAGACTAGATGAGGAAATATTACACTCTTATATAAAATAAAATTTGTGTAAATCTGATTTTCGTTAAAAATGAGAACAATGATCATCCTAAATAATCGTATAATGTAATGCACAATATACAGTACAACTAATATTATAATAATTAATGCAGTAGGAATTCTATTTGGATGATAAATAGGAAATTATTTTACATATGACATTATTGTTTTAAAAAAAAAAATAAAAATAAAACAAAAATCTTTTTTTTTCAAAAAAAAAAAAAATGTAATGTATTTGGAGCAAGAATGCATTATTATAATATTATTCTTTTATTATTAGAGATGATAAATTTGACTGCATTGAAACTTGAAATTGTTCTAATAGAATATTTTTCTTATTTACTATTTATATAATAAAAAAGGAATTTAATTTCAGAAAAAAAAAATTAGATTGATTTTATTGATTCTCTAATATCTTTTGTTGAAGAATTTTTTTTATTAATTATGAATACTTTTTTTTAATATTTTAAACCTTTTTACCATGTCTATAAATAATTCTTTTTATTAAAGCTTATCCTTTGTTATATATGCTAAATAATTGTTTATATTAAAAATTGTTTTTAAAAAAAATTACATTTATTTGCCAAAATAAAAAGACTGTATTAGATTTAAACAAATTGCAGATAATAAGATATAGCTGATTTTGTGATTTGATAATTATAAAAAAAGAAATAATAAAAAATAATTAAATACATATTTTTGCTTTTTCTGCGTATGTTTTTTCTTATTTCTCTCATTTTTATCTTTAAATAATTTTACATTTTATTATCACTCTTTATGATATCATTCGCACGTTTTATCTTTCTTTATGATATAATTTTGCGTTTTATTATCATTTTTTGTGATATTGTTTTACGAGTTTTATATTTTTATTTTGTATCTGTTATTCTTTACGAGAATAAATTGAGTTTAATTTTTTTTTAAAATGTGATAAAATTTATGGTGGTCTAAAATAATAAAATGGTACAAAGAAATACAAAATAAAATGATGAATGGAAGAAATCTAAACTTGGAACAACAATGGATAAAAGAAAACAAGTAACGAAAAACTAGAATTAAATGACATTGACAGAAATTTTATTAAAATAAACAAACAAATTAAGACGAATAACTAGAAAAGTTTAACAACAAAATATAGAGATCAACAATGATATGATATGGGAAATATATATAAAAAAAGAACAGTTTTAATTATAGAAAGCAATAACAATATTAATAATTATAATTATAGCATTATCAGCAGTAGAAAAAGAAATATAAAATAATGTCTGTAGGAAAAAATTAAGAAAATAAAAGGATAATAGAAAAACTAAAAACAATAGATAAATAAAAGAAAGACAAAAATGGAAGATAAACAACATAACATATTATGAAAAATTGTTAAAATTTTTTTGGAAATAGAAATAAATAATAATATTATTAACATGAAAAAAGAAAACATCAAAATCCAATGTATAATGAGTTATATTAAATGAGTTATATTAAATAGACAATAATAAGAAAATCTGATTATCTGATAACAAAAATAGCAAAAAAACACAAGAACTAAAATTTGGAACTGATGAAAGAAAAAACTGAATAGTACTGTATATGGATCTAATACAAATCAAATACGAAATAAAAGAAGACTGAAATTACATGACAAGATAAATTCAATAATAATCACATTAATAATAGAGAGATGGTAAGGTATTGTATTTATTTAGAAACAAATACGCATATTAATAATATACAGTATATTATAATACAGAAATTATAGTTGAAGTACTCTGTAATATTTACGAATCGTAAATATTTTGAAGCACTTCAGTTTACAGTATCCTGTAATAATTACTGATTGTAATATTCTTGAAGTACTTGGCAGTTAGAATTTTTTGAGAGGACTAGGACTGGCAGGTGATCTTACCTATATTCCTCTCTTTAAACGTCAACTATTACAAGTTTTTTAAATTTTATGTTTAATTTTTTCTCGATATATTATTTTTCTATCTTTGTTTTTTAATTACAAATGAATAAATTAATGAAATTTAAATCTGACAAAATGATAAGATCGAAATTTTAATAATTACATTGATTAAAGTTTAAACTATAAGCTTTACTAGATATAACCACCCTTCACATGAAAATCGGTAAGTTAATCATTCACTCAAAATATAAAATTCTATCGTAGAATTTTTTTTCTCAGTAGTAAAAAAGATTTTTTGATTACTTTTATCTCCAACTTGATTAACTTCATCTTCATCTTCATTGCTATCTTTATCTTCTTCCTCACCTTTACTTTCATCTTCATTTTTATCTTCACTTTCATGATCTCCTCCGTCTGTTTTTTTGCCTTACTTCTATCACTTCTAAGCTGAAGCTAGAGTTGCTATCTTCCATCTCAGAATTGGAGTCTTTGTTAGAAGTATTTTTATTATTTAAAACTTTATTCTAAGAAAAAAAAAATAAACGTGTCTATATTTTCGCAGAATTTCAAAAAACTTGGTAAAATTTCAAAGTTTTTAGAAAACTTTATTTTACAACTGATTCCGAAACTTTTATTCTTTTGATTTTGAGCTTATAAATCTCAGATATACCAATTGTGTAAACAATCCATATTTTTGAAAATCCACACTCTCCAAAGTATACATGTCATATATGTTTCTTCCAGTCTTCATCAGTTTGAATAAAAATTTGTAGCATCTCTTACAGAGAACAACACTTTCTTTATGCGTTTAGTCAACCAAGACTCCTAATTTGTTCAAAAGCTATAAACAGTTGAATTTTTTTGTAAAAAAAAGACAGAATTTTTTAAAACTTTGCGAAATTATATCAAACTTACATGTTTGATCAATATAATTTACGATATAATTTAAGTGATTTTTGGTCTTGAAGTCTTTCGTTACTTTATGACATTCCTTTTATTTTTTAAGACTTTTTCGATGATATTCTAATTAAAATAGATTAATATATGTAATTAAATATAACAAACTTATTTCTTGCGTTAACAAAGGTTTCATCGGTACAAATGTTATTTGTATCAAGCTTTATTATACAGATCCTCCAAAGTCTCCTAATATTATCAAGTTTTTTTATTAATGATCGAATTTTTCATTATTTTATTAAATGCTGCTATACTGTATTTAATAAAAATTTATATATTAATGAAATTAATAACTCTTTTACTTTATCTTATGAATACCTTTGTTAGATGTGAATTTCTCAGAGGATGCAGATGCTAGCGATATAATATAGTAATATACAGCATATCAGTTTTATTTAAGTTTATTATATAGGCCTCAACTAAATTAGTATGGAAATATTTAAAAAGATATTTGGAGTTTTAGATTATGATTTGGATAGAGGTGAAAGAGAAGCAAAATTTCAGGATTAGAAACTTATTTTATGTGAAAAATGTGATCAAAAAATTGAATCATATCCATATTATTGTGGAGGTTGTTAATGGTAAAGAAACTGATAAAGAAGAATGTAAACGTATGGAATATGGAAAATGCAAAGAATGTTTTCGAGCAAATACATATGATGTTGGATGTCACTCTTGTAATTTGAAACACTTTTGACAAGAATTTGATAAGTGGACTAGTGGAAATAAAAATATTGACGAATTATTACAAGATAATCAACTTTCACATAGAAAACTATCTCAGTCATTAAAATGGATTCCATATTATAAATTTAATGATATTAAATATATAGCCGAAGGAGACTTTGCTAAAGTATATTCGGCCACTTGAATAGATGGATATATTACAAAATGGTAAAAAGAATTTAATAGGTAGGAAAGATCTGGACAATTTACAGTTGCTTTGAAAGTATTCAATAATTCATCTAATAAGTGAATATTTTATAAATAAGGTTTGTAAAATAAATAAATATCAATGAAATTCAATATTCATTTATTTTTTATTAAAAATTATAGATAAAATTTTTTAAAAAATATAGTTATGAAGATTTTACAGTAAAATGTTATGGAGTTACTAAATAGCCTAATACCAAGTATTAATTGATGAACCACATGATCATTATCTTGCATTGGATATTTGTTATGGTAAACATCCAAAAATAAAAGATGAAACACCAGAGGTTCTAAAAAAATTAATTTAAAAATGTTGAGATGCAATTCCAGAAAATCGTCCAACTTCTAAAGTTTAGCAAATTATACTATTAAATATGATAAACAAAAATTACATATAATTTTACTTCAAATACAAAATCAACAACAAAAACACAAATATATGAAACTTATATTTAAGCAATTTACACAAGTTGGCTTCTCAATTTGAACTGCAGGTAAATTATTTATAATTATTTTTATTTTTATTTTATTTTATTTATTAAAATCATTAAAATTATTTTTTTAAAAAGTCAATGCTTATACCTCTGAATGTTTTGATTGCATTATTACTAATTAGGTAAGAAAAGATTTTATCTTTTTACAGTATTAATAAATTAATTATTTAGATATTAACTATTAATGAAAAGTAAATTAAGACAAACAATGAAATTTATTAGTTTATAGCCTATAAAATATAAATTATTTATATTGTTATAAAAATAAAAATTCTCAAAAAAAAATACTCAAAATTGTATAACAAAATAAAACACGATTTTTATTGGCTTCCTAGTTGTTTTGATTAAAAATAATTTATTAATTTTATTTTGTTTTATTATAATTTAGTTGGGTTAACCAAAATGTAGGTAAATTTTATCTTTTTAAAAGTTTTTCTTTTACTGTAATTGACCTTAAAAATTTTTTTTTCCTAGTTTGTCGAACCTCTTGGCAAAGATGAAAAATTATTTATCATCAAATAAGTTGAAAATAAAGGTTTTTATAATAAAATTTATCGTGAAAGCTTAACTTCTATGATGGAAGAAAGATTTGGCAAATTGTGTTCTGAAATACAGTGAAAAGTTTGGTACTTAAGGAAAAAGAAGACAAATGAGATAAAAGTCAGAAGCCAGAAATGAACTATATAAAAAGTTAGTTATGGCAAAAATGTAAAGGATATCTCATTATCTTTTTTACTTTCTCTATTTCCACTAGATGATGGAATTCCCCAAAACGTAAACTGGTTGAAGTCCTATGCTAGTTAAGTCTTATGTATAGGAAAAATATTTCTCTTTTTAGGTATATATTAGCCATACCCACTGCTTTGTAGCGGGATATATTAATATGTATTGAAAAGAAAATTTTGATTTATATTTAAAAAGAAAATCAAAGCAGTAGGATCATCCTGCAAACCTATAAAAAAGTTTTAAAAAAAAAATTTGAAGCTATTTAGGAATAACCCGCTGAACCTAAGAAAATAGAAAAAAAATATTTATTAGTAATCAACTCGGGATCTGCCGATCATGTTTCTGATTAAATTGCCAAAGACCCATCGATCAAGCTAACAAAAAAGTGACGCGTGATTTGTCCACGTTGTACAATTCAAAGTCTAATTTTAGTCTAGCAATGAATATAACTTAAATAAGCTAAGAGCGAGAAGATGACACAATTCAAAATTATTTATACAGGGTAATTTAAACCTCTACAGATCGGCATGAATTTTTTTAGTAGGTAGAAGATTTTGTGTTGTAATTTATTTATTTTATTAAAGAGTAGTTTTAATTTTTCATAATACATAAATCAAATATGCAATAAAAGCATTACCAACCTATTATAAAATAAAATACAAAAACAAAAATTAAAATATCCTGCAGTTAGTTCTTAGTACTAGATCAATGGAAACCATGAAGTACAAACTTAAAAGAAAATAAGCAGGGGTATGTTATTCAAAAAAGAAATTGCATGCGTGGTGATATGGATAAAGGAAAAATACATGGGATAACATAAATTTAGTACAATATACTTGCATATTGGCCTAATTAATTGACAGGTTCAGAAAATTTATTATGGATTCATATTTACTGTTTAATATTTAGTTTGTCTTCATAATATAATACATAAAAATTTAAAAAAAAAATTCTTAAAATAACATTGGTATTTACAAATTACAAATACTATAAGAATAATGTTACATTTAAATATTTCTCTTCATTATAAAAATTAATTATTATTATTTTTTTTCATACAGTATGATATTTTTTAAAAGTTTCACACATAATTACTTTGAAATTATTCCTGAGAATAGTTCCTAGTCAAGAGAAAGAGAAAATGTCTTTTTAAAAAAAATTATTTTGATTATTTCAGCTTTTGTGTAAGTTATTAAATTCCGATTAGATGACACTAATATACCTCTATAAATTATGATATCATCCTAAAGAACTAATTTTTAAATTTAATATCATAAACTATCATAATCCTTTTTTTTAAAGACATGAAGTCAACTTAATATTTTAGAAATTAGAAATTTTGGAAATTTATTTTGCAGAATGCAGATTGTAAGTATCGATTAATTATTATTTGTGCTAGAAATTAATTTATATCAGTAATACATATTTGTAGAATAATCAACTGTCAGAATAATGAGAAGAGAATAGTGAATGAATTATTAATAACAAATATTAACAAATATAACTCATAAATCTGAGTATAATAGATTATTTTTATTAATATCATTCTGAGAAAGAAAAGAGAATATATCGGTTAATATTAAAAATACTTATTAAAGATTATTGTGTTTAATTTTTTTTAAAAAAAAAAA
>QKYT01000363.1:19621-37436 GCA_003550305.1 Glomus cerebriforme | reverse complement strand
AAAAAAAAAATACTTGAAGATCTATAACAATACAAAAAATAATTTCTATTTTCTACATTTTTCCATATTATTGTTTTTGATCTAAAAAAAAAAATAGGAAATTACAGTATAAAATTAATGATAGTTATGCTAAATAAATAAAGTTATTAAATAAAATTTTACCATCAGTCATCATCATCAATTTTCAAGTAAGAAACATTTTCTTTTTAAAAATATTTTTTTGAATAAAATAAAATTTATTTACCCTGAATATTCCATGCTTGTAATATTATCATACTGCTTATAATAATCATCAGAATTTTTTGGTTCAGGAAAATTATTAAAACTGAGTAATTTACTTATATAAAAAGCTTCAGAATGTGTTTCATAAGATAAATCTTTAATTTGATTTACTAATTCTTGATTATTAGCTTATGCCATTTGTATAAAATATATTCAGGTTCTTCTGCAGTTGGTATTATCTAATGGATTTGCATCTAAAAAACTTTAATTAAACGTATGATCAATTGGCTGGCCTAAGTACTTGACAGATTTTTATTGCTAAATTTTTATTATGCCTACATTATGGTATAGAGGTAATCCAGAAAATACTTCATATGTAATTATACCAAAACTATAAATCAGCAGCTTTGGTATAATTTTGTCCTCTTAAAATTTCAGGAGCAATATAAGGTAAATCTCCATTAACACTTTTTTTTTGTATTTTCTAATGCCTTATAATCTGCAGGTTTATATAATCCCATATCAGTTATACAAAGATAATTTACCATATGAAGTATATTACCAACATGTAAATCTCTATAAATTAAATTATTTGCATGAATTTGATTAACCCCATGTACAATATACCATAAACTTAAAATCTTAATTTATCATAATTTGCATCTGAATAGTTTCGTAAACTTCTATCCATTGTGTAATCCAAAATCATCATATAATTTTTTGTGTCTGGATCTTGAGTTATTCATAAAGTCAATAATAAAGTTATAATTTCCAGTAACTAACATACGTTTATTTTATAGAAAAAAATACATTAGTAATAATCATATTTAGTAATTTATTAAATGATTAAATTAATTATACTGTACCTCATTGATAAATTCAAGTGTAACATTTTTTGATTATTTAAACTTTTCAGAACTACAAATTTATTTGGATGTCTATACCAATTTTGATTTTCATCATCCCAACTATGTATAAGCTTTATATATTTGGCCAAATCCACCTTTGCAATATATTCAATATTATAAAATCTAAGGTATCCATTCTAATACCTTATGATAACTGTTTGCTGATAATTGAGCATCCTGAATAAATTTATCAATATCATCATTACCAATACTCCCATTTTCAAAATTTTGTTGAAACCGTTTTGCGTTACATGCATTACACCACCATTCATAATATGTATTTTCTTGATTACATTCTTCTCATAATTCCTCATAGTTCGATAGTTTATTTGAGAAAATAATATAAATAAACTTTATTTATATAAAATGAAGTAAATAATAAATAACGAATTTGATATCAGAATTAAAATTAAAAATTAAACTAGAAAGAAATTTCTTTTAATGGTTATAAAAGTCAAAATGATTTATAAGGGTTAAAATAATTTTAAATAGTTTTTTTACCAATAGGTTTATAATAACTTCATTCAAGAATCTGTATAACAAATATCATGTAACGTTTCATACTGAAATAATAATATTAATAATCACATCTGCGTACAACCCATTAATGATGATTTATTTTTCCTCGCCTTTATACAGTATAAGGAGTAAAATTCAATAAGGATATATCGTAAAAATTATTATATAATCATAATTTATCAATATTAAGTCCTAACTTATTAATGATTTATAATTAATTAATGGAAATGTAAACATAATACAGCGTCATGCTTTATTAAATATGAGTCATAATACATATAATTTGTGATTTAAATTAGTTTAAGATCAGAAAGAATGTACAGCAAATTAAAATTTTTTTGTATACATTGCTTAAGCTTTATATAAATTATCGATTCGCAGAATTAGTCATCCTTTATGCATGTGCAAAATGAAATATCAAATGATAATAAGACACGTGAAAACTGTAGATTCTTGGTTCACATGTCAGGTACCACATAAACATCTTAGGATTCTTAGCCGATCCTATTAAAGACAAAACATAAATATCCCAAAATTTTCTTTATTTTGATATTATTACGTATCTATTAAACCTTATATTAAATTATAATAATTGAGACTCGTTTAATTTTTTATTACAAATAAAATTGAGATTATTCTCTATTTATTTAAGCCAGAATATGTGATAATTTTAAAGCATCCAAATATCTTCCCAGTCCCCCTATACTGTACCAAGCCATTGCATAGATATTAACTTTAAAATTTTGATGAAAATGAGAAAAATTTAGATATTTAATCTGAATTTTACTTTTTGAATACTTCTGTCTGTCCATAATTTTTTTTTCCATCGGGTACTGTATATTACACCATCTTTTCAAAGCTTTATTAATTGAGTCTCTCATATTAATAAATAGCTTAAATTAGTATCCCTTTCATGTCCAGAATTATCAATAAAAATTCATGTATCAATTCTCAAATTACGCCATTAATTCAAAGTACTATATTAAAGGTATTAGAGGTGAAATTTGCTAAAAATGGTAAAAGTAGAATCAAATTAAACTGACGATCTCGTGATGGGTGAAAATTTACATTTCATTTTTACTGTTTATTTTCTATGAAAGATTTTTTTAGGAAAGGTATACATACTGTATTAAATAACAAAATAAATGTAATTTCACAAGAAGAAATTATAAATAAAATTTGTATTACTTAAGGATAATGGTTGATAAATTTAAATCAAAAGAAAAATGGATAAAATTATTTCATAAAAATTATTTGCGTCACGTCATGCAATGGGTTTGTTGACTAAATATTATATCGAAATAAAACACTGTACGTTTGTAAATTTGTGATAGTGTGTTAAGTAATATCCTTGCTTTACCAAATTACTTTTTTAAAATAATATGTTTGATACAAAATTCAAAATTTATATTCTAAATTTTTCTTTGTTACATTCATTGAAGATACTATGCATGTCCTTTAATTCTAAAATAACTTGTAGATAATTACGTATGATATGAAATTTTTAAATTTATTAATATAGATAAATTAATTTCCTTAAAATTATGAAAAGAGTAAAATAATAAAAATTCTTTAATTTTAACATTTCAATTGTTTATTAATCTATATACGTATTTCTTATTTTTAGGTATTTGCTGGGTAAAAAATAACCAAGTGCAAATGTTTTTTTTTTGTAGACCTTATTTATTTTTTTTATGATGATACCTTTTATTGACTTACATGTTTTAGATATTATGAAAGTTATAAATTTCCTACAAACGAACACTGAAACATATTTGTTATAAAGCTGAAATTATCATGACTGATTTAAATGATAATATGAAATGATAATACGCTCATATATTAATATTACCAAGGAAGAGTTGGTGTAAATGATAATATAATTATTGAATTATGTGCAACAAATATAAAATTAATTACTACTTTACTAGATTAGGAATTGAGATATTGATACCAATTTGTCAATTTGCTCTTTCTTTTCTTAAACTTCTTTAAATATGGAGCTACCAAAATATTCTGTAATAATTCATCTTCAAGAGTAGTTAAAATAAATATAAGATCATTGTAATTTACAAAAATTATTAAAATTTGTAAATTCATAATAAATTTCACTATAATAATTTCCAATGAAATCAATTATTTTTGATAAATTTATTAAAGCTAAGTTACTGTACATTCAACTTTCAATATTTAATTTTTTTTTTTTTTTTTTGTAAAATAGTTATAAAAAATAGAAAAATAATTTTAAAACATTTTTGATCCTTTTTAAATACCATATTTACAGTATGTTATCAAAAATTAATACTTTTCAAAAAAAAAAAGGCACCTCCATCACCTTGATTGTTAAAAACTCTACTTGAAAATGACACATGTCACACGTGGTTTAAATTTCACTGAAAAAAAAATTTTTTTTTACCAATCAAATTTAAATATTCACATAAATAAAGGAAAGTAAGTATTTATAACTTGAGAGGAATACCATTTCCATGATAAATTTTTAAATTTTAATCAGAATCCAATTTACCAATAAAAAAGAGGGAGATTTTTTTTTCTTATTGGAATTAAATTTTACAATTAATTATTACTGCGCCAAACGATAAAAAATGTCAAATTTTCACATGATTTCTAATTTCGATATATAATTATAATTGGTTATATATATATATATTATATATAGTCTAGGCGTTGCCACATTGGTAAAATGAGGTGAAAAGTAGTATTGGTAATGATATGGTTCTTCACACACAAAAATTATACTATTTATTATAAGGTAATTATTAATTTGATAATATAATTCAATTATTTATAGCTAAATTACAATCTCTATTTTGGTACTATATCAAAAAAGATATTTGAAGAAAAGCCAAGAGATTTGTGAAAAAATTTTGATTATGATAGAAATTCACTTTATAATTAATTATAATCATTTTAATCATTGCTTTTATTTGTTTTAAAGGATGCATGTTACAATTTCTTCTATTGATTCAACTACTGAAAAAAGAAAAAAGTATATGGAATATGTGGGGAATGTAATGAACCTGGCACTGGTGTCAACTCTATAATACTAAAAGATTTAAGGATAACTCTAAAAATTAGACTAGTGAAAATCAAAATATTGATAATTTTATATAACATTCACAACTTAATGCTGTACATTATTTTAAATGTCTCGAATGGATACCTTTTAAAAGTTTCAAAATGTTACTTATATTACAAAAGGTCGTATTTATATTTGGGACATTGAAAATCAAAAATAGGATAGAAGTTCAGATAAACAAGTTGCATTGAAAAGTGAAATGGTTTCATCTTATGGTCTAGAACATAAATGTCCATTGTCATTTTATAAAAATGAATCATTATATAATTAAACTCATCCCAAATGTCTTTAGCTTCAGATATATCATAACATTCTCAAATGAATACAGGGCATAACTGACTTCAGAAAATCCAAACTTCCACTTGTAATTAGATCTTTTTCAAATTGGTCCTGAATAATCCCAATTCCTATTTTTAGTCAACTAACTTTATCCTTTTAATAAAATAGATGATAATATAAGTAAAAAAAGCTATTGAGAGCTAAATTTATTTCATAAATAATTATAAATAATAAATTATCATCAAATTCTATGTTGATATTTTCTATATTATAAAACATAAAATTAAAGATACACTTGACATATATAATCTTTCATTAGGTGATTTTTGTTAATATAATGGCATTTTCCAAACCAATTTCAATTGAGTTAAAAAAAAAAACTTAGTGATTGTAAAATTTCTTATAATCATCCTGAAAATTTTGTATGGTTGCAGATCTATGTTTGATACATAAATGAATAAATTTCTTCTCATGATTACTTAATTCAACTTTAAATATATCAGAATCATATGAATACAATTCATTAATACAATTATAATTCTTAATAACATTAAAGATTAGTTTGTGATATTTTTTTAAAAAGCCTCATTAAAAATGCCATTTGAAAGCAAATCTTCAGGAATGAGATTTGTGTTTTTTATGTTATTACAAATCAACCTTGAAGTAGTTAACATTTTAGGAAAACATGCAGTAAACTAACAAAAATAATAAGATGAGTCAATTATGGGTCAACAGTTGTCTGTAATATTACATCAATGACCATTTCATAATATTAGAATTAACTTGAACATAGTATATTTAATTAATAAATCTTTCTTTTATTTCAATACTGTTGAATTCTACAATTGACAAATCTTCAACCGATTCTTCAGATTCTGTAATATCACAATTATCATAGTCTGAACTATCCACCGCAGACATTTTGATCTTTAATATTAACAGTATTATTATCATGATTATTTTCATTATCCTCATTTGTGTCTTCTCCAATCTCCATTTTCTGGTATAGAAATTCAATATTCTTTTCTTTTACATATCCTTGAACATATTTCCAATATTTAGTAAAAAGAATTTTTAAAGTTCTGATATACAAATAAAATGCTTTTGATATATTAATAAATTTTACATTCTAAAGTATGCAAATATATGAAAAAAAATATTAGTTTATATTATCTTATACTGTAAATATCAATATGATTTTAAAAAATCTCAGAAGAAATTATTAGAAAGCTTTTTTTGATATATATATATTAATGCAAAACTCTTGACGAGAGTGGCCAATATAATACTAGCAAAGCAACTTTCATTTTTCTCTTTTTATATTAATATATTTATCCAAAACTTTTGACAAAAGTGAATAAATATATTTAATATATATGCTGGTCAGATATTTTATAGAAAATTTAATACGCACAATCAAGAAAAGTTATTATCATTTGTGTGTCATCACGCAGATAATAATTTACAAAGAACTTTCATTCAGCAAATAAGTCATCCTCAATATGCTTACTAAATCACTATTTTTTTTAAAAAAGATACTTCCATCATAGCTATTCTTAAAATAGCATTAATTTGCACTACTTTATTTCTTCTAAAAGTTAATTGCTTTCTCAAGGCTAAAAATATATAATATCTTGTTACATTAATGAGTTTTTCACTAATGCTTGGTATGACTTTAAAGGTCTTTGATTATTTTAGTTGTTATTGTTAATTGCACAGTTTGAATATATAAAAGCAAAGTATGCATGAAATTGTGCTAACTTTTCACAAAGAAAATGTATGCCATGAGTGGATTTATATAGTGTGTAATACGTAACAATCAGCAGGTCATACAGATTATTTGTGATGTATCATTTATTGCATCATATATTACCTAATGTGGATCCTTCCCTCATACATACATAAGCTAAGCTAAGCTTACTGGGAGAAAGGGCCAATCATAGACTCAGAAGTAAAATCATTATTGTTAACAGCAAGAATTTTACCAAATTAAAAGAGGTACATTATTACTATAGGCATCTTCATCCTCTGATTTAAAACTACAGTTGGCACTCTTTATAATGAATTTAGTTCCTATTCTTCATAGTGTTCAGGCAGATCTGTCCTTCATTATGAAAAATTCAGTAACATTATAACAAATTTTTTATTATCATATAGTAAAATTCAGAATATGTCTATATCGAATATTTCATTTAAAATTTGTTAAATAATTTTTAAGAAAATATATTAATAAATTATATAAATTTTAAAATTTAAGAGTAAATTATAGTGATAAAATGTTATATTTATATTATTAAATATAATATGTATTATATTTATTATATTGTAAAAATTAATGAGATTAAGATATATTTATAAATTTATCAAGATTTGCCTACTTTGCAGAAATAAATGCTGTTTTAATGCTTCTTTTTTAAGTTAAAAAATATCATCACTAATAACTAAATAAGACCAGCTTCAAGTATTTTCTATTCAAAGAGCTAAAGCTTCTTCAATAATAATAAAGGGAAGCTTTCTTTCACGTCATAAACCAGCTTGATATGAGTTAATATCTATAGCAAACTAGCGCTGTTTTGTCTTTAAAATATTACATACTATCCCTTTATTAATATCATACTCTTTGGCTAGGTCTTTGTTCTTTAAAAAAGGAGATAATTTTTTTTTATTTATGCAGTAGTGTTTTTCAGGAGCAGAAGATTCATTAGAAAGTTTTTTTAGACAAGTTAATAGGTTTAGTTTTTGGCATTTCAAAAAAAAGTAATAGAAATATGAAGTGTAAATACGAATAGATATGTAATATTACTATATTGCAAAAAAAATGATTTTATATTAAATTATCTTTTATAAATAAATTTATTTTGCAAAAATTTTCGTTATAATGAAAAAAAAATTTGGTATAAAATAAATTCGTTATAAAGTAAATCTATATATGCAGTTTGTACATTTTACTTTATTATACATTATAAATAGTAAAATTCAGTTTAACAATATTTTTTTTATATATTAAACTATGCACCACAGAAAAAATCTATTGTATTAAATATTAAAATTTATTATAAAGAGCGTCGACTGTAGATGATTCAGACTCTGATTCAGTTTCAGAACCAGATGATTCTGAATCAGAACTGTAGTAATCTTCTTCAAAATTTTCAATATGAATATTTTGATTAAGCTGACCTATGATTTTTTTGCTAATATTTTTACATCCATTCAAATCTAGAAATTTTAAATTGAGACATAAGCGAGCAATTTCTTTGATAGTCACATTAGTAATATTACAGTGACTAAGATTAAGATGTTAGAGTTTTGGTATAATATTACAAATCAATAGTTCACTGACAAATGTACAGTCAAGATATTCTAATTTATGACATGTATGGGCCAATACTTTAGTAACCTTATTACCAATATCATTATGACCAATTTTTAAATGTCTTAATTTTGGAGATACCCTAATTATAGCTACAATTAATGCATCATTTGCAAAGCCATAACACCACTAAAATTAAGATACTCTATATTAAAGCATCTTCACATTAAAGTACTTAGCATCTTCGATTTCTTCATGACTAAATGCAATATCAAGATTTCGTAAATTTGGACATGAGTTTATGATGCAATTTTTATAATAATCTGTAATCCAATGTGCTTTAAACTCTTGCAAAATATGATAATTTCTCATAATTTAAGCAAAGATTTATTGGTAATTTTTCTGCAGTAAGAAATATTTAAATATTCTAATTTACGACATAATCGTGCAATTACATATAGACCTTTATTGGTTATTGCTTAAGTATTCCATAAATTTATAAATTAAGATATCTTAAATTAGGACATAATTTCACTATTATAATTATCATCTTAATTATATTTGGAAATAAAATCCACAATATTTTTTATTTTTTTTTTTTTATCTGAATGTAGGTAATTTCAAGATGAGTTAAATTTAAGCCATAAGCTGGCTTTTATTTTTCACAAATCTTTCCAATCGAGTACAATTCTTTACATGATAAATATATTCATCTGAAAAATAATGTCTATATTTTATTTCCCCTCAGCTCAATTTGCTTTCATAGATTGGGAATACCATATCTGTATTATAGTTGGTATACAAATAGGGTAGAATAAAGGTTGCTAATAAATATAAAATCAGCACTAATAATTCTAATATATTAAAAATACTTGTACATGCCATAAATAGTGCATATTATATTAATATGCATAATATTTAAATAAAAAAAAATCTTTCAAGTAGATGATCACTATTTCAGATTCACTTATATATATTCAAAACCTGAGTATGTGAAGAAAAAAAGCTGAAACAGAAGATTTAATTAATTCTTTTCTTGCCAGGATACTTATGTTTCTTTTTAGAATAAGAAAAAACTTTACTCAATATATTTGAAATAGTATTTAGTATTCTGATACTTTGCAATTTTTTTAAGGGGACTTAAGTTGATTACAATAACTTTATCCATAAACTTATACTACTCCAGTTCTTCTACATCATTTTCTACATCTTTAAGTTTTCTTTTAAACTCTTTGAGCTAGGAAGAATTAACATCCAATTTTTTCTTTAACCTTTGGTTTACTAAATATCAGTCAGTGGAAATGTCACAAAATAAAAAAGGAAATTTTTTGTACTATGATATCATAATAAAAATTTTTAGCATAACACGATTTAAACTTTTTTTTAAATTTTCACAACTCAAAGTTTATTCAATTCAAGAAAGTTGACTATTTTTGTTTATTTATATAAAAACTTTTGTAATACTAACTTAATTTGTGGTAAAAACAAACTAACTAAATTTTTATTAGGATAGTCAAGCATTTTTGATTGAATCCGCCCACCAATCTGGTTTACAGTAAAACTAAAAAAAAAAATTTTTTTTATAAACATCGGTAAAATTTATTCAATTCTTTTTTCTCTTAAATCTTTATCACTGCAATTTGAACATTTAACATGAACAATAAAAGAAAATATTAATATAAATAATACTGCTAATATAAAAATTCTGACAAGAAAGAATGAAACTTCATATTCTACTATCATACTTTTTTTTCTATGAGTTACCTTTATTTCATCTAAAATTTATAAATTTAAATTATATTTTCGAAGTGAAAAATGTTAACAAATAAATAAACAAAATAAATTATCATACCAATAAATCTATGCCAGTAGCATTTATTTATAGGTAATGAATGAATCAATGATAATGTAAAAAAAAAAGATCATGTCATACGTAAAGTTTGTTAAAAATTATATTTGTACAATAATACGATAAGTACAATTTAAAAAATTTTACACTTATAAAATAAACTTTTATTAGTCAAAATTACATGACTCATCTTTTCTAAATTTTACAAAAGGTATGTCATTTTTTTTACTATAAAAATGTCAAGCCCGAGTTTGTATATGATCAGCAAAACAACTAAATAATTTACCGAGAAAGTTAATACTCTACCCTTAAAAAAAATCAGCTTTTATATTTTTTTTTTTTATGAAAAAAAAAAATTATGATCAAGCATATTAGTATATTTTGAACTATAAAAAATATTTCCAATATACTGTTACTGATAAGTGATAAGACATTTCTTTATAGTGATATTGATTTCCTAAATAAAAAAATTTTATTATTATTGTTCTTTCCAAGGTTACATTATGTCAAAAGTAAAACTGCCATAACGCGTTTAAATTCAATTTTTAAAACTACATCTTACAAACAAATGTCACTTGACCTTTCACATTTTTATTATACACTATAGTACTATCATAGTATTAATTGTTTTTTTTTATATTCTCAATATTTCTTAAATTAATTTTTTTTTTCTTAAATTAACTTTTTTTTTAAGGGAAAATGTAGTTGGCGACTTGATTTGGTAATGACGATCGATCAAAATTTACATTGCATCTTATTTTATTTTTGGTTAGGGTGGATTTTATTTTGGATTTTGTAATTTATTGACCGGTCGATGCATCGACCCCTTCACGTGATTCATAATTCCGGCCGGAATTAAATGATCTGCAATGAAATTGCCTTTTTAGAAATCTTGCGTAACCCAAAATTTCAATTTTCGAGAGAAACAAAATTGCCTTTTTTTTGGATTGTGTAACGTTACCTAAGATCCTAATAAGGATATTTTGGCCAGCGTTATAAAATTTGGGCAAAATTAAACATGTGATGAATAATATGTGACAAATAGTATTTATCATACCGAAAAAATTCTAAGTCCCTAGAATAAATAGTAAAAATGGAAAACTACGGTGTGACGCGGAGGGTGACAAATTATTATATAGATATGTCATGTGATATAATATGTCACGTGACAGGGTCGATGCGGTCGATAAATTACTTTTTTCTTTTATTTTTATTTTTTATTTTTATTCTTTTTTTTTTTTTGTTTTTGTTTTGTTTTTCCCTTATTTTCACTTATACTTCACCTTTATTCTCGCCTATACTTCTCCTCTATTTTCATCTAATCTCTTTCTTTTATTTTTGGGTATTTTTAATTGTTGATTTTTGGGTATTGTGCTCTTATAATTTCTTTTTTATTTTCACCTATTCTCTTCGCTTATACTTCTCCTTTATTTTCGTTTAAATTCCTCCTTTATTTTTACCTAAATTCCTTCTTTGTTTTCTAAAATTAAGTTATAAAAAAAATTCTGTAATTAATTAACTTTGTTAAAATTTTTGTTAAAAAATATCATTATTTAGAAAATTATGAAAATGTGACGTTATTTAATGTGGGGTTGCCAAATAACAATGCCCTTTTTTTAAATTAAAATGATTTTTTTTTTAAATTAAATTAAATTAGGCTCATGACATAAAATTTTAAAAATGACCTGGCCGGCCGGCTTATTTTTTTAAAATTTTTTCATATGTAAAATTTTTTTATGCACGTAACACCATTTTTATCTCATACTTAAAATCACGTGAAAAAATTTTTTACTATAAAAAATTTTTTCATTTTTTCAAAAAAACTTATACGGGAACATGGCCGGGTCATAAGAATCTAAATTTTTTTTTTGCCTGGCCTTAATTATCATAAATTGATTTTTTTTAAAAAAATTAAATTAACTTTTTTTTTTTGATTCATGTCTAAATTTCATAGATCATGCATTATCAGATATTCTTTTTCGTTTCCTTTTTTGATTTTTATGAAAATTTTTTAGTAATGAATATTTATTAAAAAAAAATCCTTGAATTTAATATTTAATAAAAAAATTTATTATAATATAAAAAATTGGGTCCTATTTTTTGGTATGAAGATATTTGGTAATACAGATAGGATTTTTTTAATGAATTACTCTTTTGTCAGTTAAGATTAATATGTGTAAAATTAATTATTACTCTAAACTCCTAATATTAATAATACTTTTTTTTAAGATTATAATCAATATAAATTGTAGCCATCTTTATCAATTATCAATTCATTTCATTTAATTAAAAAAAAAATAAATTATTTATTGGAAATTACAAATTGTTTACTTCCTGAAAATCATAAGAAATTTTCCTTCTTGTAATTTCTTAAAGTAGGATTTATTCATATCAACCTTCATAAAATGGATAAATATTTTTTTTTATCAGAAGAAAAATCTTGTGAAAGTTTTAAAATTAGGCAAAGTTTATTATGAAGAGGTTAAGAAAAAAAATTTAAACAAATAAAAAATTCTTTCTCTGGGAATCCATATGGATCTTTCTGGTAAAACTCTTTTTTTTTTAAAAAAAGTCAAAAAACATCTCTATTCTATTTTTTTTTTTTTTTTTTTTTTAACTTTAATAACCAAATTAAAAATTAAAATAAGAACTATTTTAAATAAAAATTAAGGTTTGTCCTGGTTGATGGAAATGTGAAAACAAAAATAGAACCATTTAAAATGATCAAGTAGTATACTTTTAAGGAAAATTCATCATATATTCTAACTATTACTCCATAAATCTCTAATAATTCTCCTATTTTTTGTCAGTGAGAAGCAGTATTTTCTCAAATTCTTTTTAATTGTTTGATGATAAGATTAATGCCACTTCAATCAAGTTAATATAAAAAACCTGAACTATCTACAACCAGATGCACAAATGACATATCTCAATAATTCATCAATTAAGGTATATGTAACAGAACTGTAGATGTGATCACTGATGTAAACCTTTCAAATTAATAGATAATATTCTCAATACAAGACTCTATAATCCTATTCATTTCTAGATCAGACTAGATCAATTGACAAAATGTATAGCCAATCAAATCATAGCACAGTTTTTGATTGACCAGATTGATTATATTTTATATATAGACATGATTGGTTTTCACGTTCATTTTTTTTACATTACAATATGAATCAGCGAGAAAGAATTTACAATACCTTATGGTTACAAATGTTCTTAGGAGATGAATATGAAGAAGAGGATGAAGGTACTTCAAGTGATGAGGAAGATAATATTATTTTATAAGCTGCTTTAATAAAATGATTAAACACATGGTACTTAAAATCAATAATATATCACATAGTAAAATCCAAGCATTAGTAGCAAAATGTTCTTCCATTTTATGATCATGACCGATTCAAAAAGATCTTGAGAATGTTTTCACATTATTTTAAACAATTAGCTAATCTTATATACTCTTATCCTATATTTTCATCATAAGAAAATAAATCTCAGCTTGTATTGAATTTTAATTAGCTGTATTTCTTTGTCAACTTGGATCTACTAGAAGTTTATTTGAGGTTTGTTTAAGATTTGGAATAGGAAAAGAGACAGTGATTCTTTATACTAAATGAGTTATTCAAGCAATTATGATACAAAAAAAAAGTTTTGTTAAATGGCCTATTTTAGAAGAGAGAAAAAAAGTTCATGAAGGATTTGAAAATTTAGGTGAACTTAAAAATGTAATTGGTGCAATTGATGGGACATATATTCCTATGAGAAATGCTCCAAGCAAAGACCCAAAAGTTTATTTTACTCAAAAAAAGCATTATGCCATTCATTGTCAAGGAATAGTAAATGATAAAAAAATTTTTACTAGTTTTGATATAAGCTGGCCTGGCTCAGTGTATGATGCATAAATTTATAGAAATTCTTCTCTTTATAAAAATCATTCTAATCTCATTCAAGATGATGATTATCTTTTAAATAATTCAGCCTATCCTATTTCTCCCTTTTTAATTCCACCTTTTAAAGATTCAAGTTTTAGAAAGCATAAAAAGTTTAATCAATTTCATTCTCATCATCGAGTTGTAATAGAAAATGCTTTTAGTAGATTAAAAGCAAGATTTAGAAAATTAAAAGATCTTGATATTAAAACAGTCAAAATGGGAGTTTTGTTTACATGCTGTGCAATAATCTTACATAATTTTTTAGAAATGAACATAGATATTTGGAAAGTTAAAGACGATGACGATACTGATAATACTGATGAAATAGATAATGAAAATAATAATTATACATCAAGAAATGATGATGAAATATTAAAAAGAATTGGGTAGGCTAAAAGAAATAATTTTTCGTCAATATACTTCATAAACTATATGATTATACATTTTAAATGTCAAATATATAATAAATTGAAATCATCAAAAAATTTTTTTGGAAGATATATAATGATATATATCTCTTTATCATTATTTATCATAATAAAAATATCAATAATTAACATATTCAGATAAATATCAACAAATATCTGTGATATTATAATGATATTTATCTGAATCAAAATTAATCATGAGGTTAGTTAACAATGCAGTTATTTATTAAATATNATCACAATAATAATTGACAATGCAGTTATTTATTGAATATTATCACAATGATAATTGACAATGCAGTTATTTATTAAATATTATCACAATGATAATTGATGATACATATGCGTTTTTCTATACCAACAGTTATTAAATACATTATATACTGATGCACAACACCCATATATCAACGCCACTTAATATTTTTTCAATATAATAAATAGTAGCATAGCGGGCTTTCTTATTTTATCACATAAATGTTGATTATTTTGCCGATCATTTTCAATTTTATCACATAATATAAATCCGATTATCCTCCTGACTATTTGCATTAAACTTATTAAATTTACTATATTAATATGCTATTAAATTTTGCCAACAACTTAAATTAAGAATTTAATTTAAGCCAACTTTAAACTTTTTTAATATATAATATATAGTGTATTCATTTAATATATTAGAAGTATATAATGTATTCTTATTGAATTTGGTATTTGTATTACGTTCTTATTTTTAAACAATTTTAAAATATTAAAATTACATAAATTATAAATTATAAAAAAAATAAAGAAATATTGTATTTGAATTATTGAAATTATATCTTCTACTAAATAATAAACTAAAAATTAATATAATAACTATTTTGTATGACTTCCAAAATAATAACTATAATATTACGCATTTTTATAATTATTATGCTCATTTTGTAACATGACACAATGAAAACAATGAAAACAATGGACATGACGATCCTTGTAATTTTCATAAATGCTAAAGTTTTTAAAAAAAAATGCAAATACTTTTAAAAACTTTTGATATTAAATGTATTTAATAAAAAATAAATAATGTTAAATGTGAATTGGAATTAAGCGCAAAAGAAATAAATGTATTAAATGTTTTATTTTAAATACGAAAATAAAATAAAATAATCAATTAAATATTATAAGTGAAAATTAAATTAAAAAAAGCTAATCAATTAACTCCTCAATTCACATAACCTAAACAATCCTAATGCTTCCTCCAGTTTTTTATTTATATCTTTATCTATAAAAACTATCTCATCAACATTATTGTCCTGTAGATTTTCCTGATTCTCCAAATCTTCGCTATCTTCTCCAATACTATTGTCAAATGCCTTGCTTAATGTATTTTGAAATACTTTGTAATGGTACTTAATACCATCACACAGATATTCATAGCAGTATGGACATTTTTGGTTTACTTGAATAAAGCACTCTGCATGGTAGCTGTGACCACATGATAAAATACTTCCTGGTACTTCCGATAACAAAGTACACATAACCCAATCATACAATCTGTCTAATCTGGGCTGATGAGATGAATTCCAACCTATTGAAAGAACCTTTTGATCTATCATTTTGCCAAGTATTAGTAAATTATATTGCTAATACTTTTTTACCTTTTTTTTTGTTATGCATTCACGATTTTTCCAAATCTGTTGAAATAAATCCAAAAGAAAAATTGCAGTTTTTTTTTCTAAAAATTCTAACTGCTTTACTGTATATCAGTCATCGGAAATGTCACATGAATTGATGATCATTAATAAATTAAGTTTGTGTAATGTAGCATGCAAGTCAATTTCTAAGTAAATTAAGCTATACATTAAAATAAAAAGAAAAAAAAATTTACTGCTTATTCTTTACATGCTATTCTACGTGTTCTATAATTTTTTTCTGTTATTTTATTATTTAAAATAAAAAATATTACTATTGAAACTTTACGCACTTTTTCACCTATATGTCGCTGATTGAACTGTTAAACATACTTGAAAGTTCGTAAATACCACCCAGATATATGTATTTCGTAGCTATTTTTCATTTTATGCAAAAAAAATTTGACATTTTGACTGCCGATTTTGTAAAAACTGCGAATTATCATTTTTATATATAAGAAANCAAGGTAAAACATAAAGTAGATAAANACTAAAGTTGTTTATTTAACTTTGCGACTATTGTATAGTAATAATAAGTGATTTTATTTGATTTATTATTTATTAACNTGATAACTCCACCAATTATAGACTCTTTTTTTATCCCATTCAGATCTAAGTAATTGAAGCGTTTCATCATATATATTGCTTGGAATCTTTTCATAGGCCAACAGACNTTCCAGTATTTGCTCTTCGTGAGCAANTACTTTTCTTCATTTTTTGGACGTCTGGTTATCATGGTTATCAACTTGTAGCTAAAGTGGTTGATGTGTAGGCGAATTAGGCATGTTTTAAGATCACAACAAAATTTTGCATATATAGCGCATACCTCCGGTTGATTATTATTTAGAGGTATTTCTTCACGATTTCGTGCGTCCCTTTCATTTCTCTTTGCTTTCCTTTCACTTCTCTTTATCTCCCTTTCATTTCTCTTTTTATCAGTGTAGTCTTTATGCTGCATTCGACGAACTTCCAATGCGCGCCTTCCTTGTACATTTCTAGAGATTTTATCACATCTTGTTTAAAAATTATCTGCATTCGTTCCAAGCTATTTTCATAACATGCAAATAATTTTTCGTATTCTTCTTTATTTATTGCAGGTGGCTCAAGATCTTTAAAAATCTGATGTGATAACGGATCTAACATTTCAAAGATCATAACTAGGTCTTTTACAAGTTCTCACAATATCTTTCCTCTGGAGTCGATGGCACGTTCACTCTGAGAAATTGATGTGTCTTCAAGGTATTCGCTTAGGAATATGAGCTGTTCCTAGTAGTGTCATATATATTTCTAAAAGAAAAAGTTTTTTGTTTAAAATCAATGTTATCGATTATTGCAAGATTNCATATATCTAATTCTCGGTATAATCTTTGTGTAGGAATAGTATTATTAATTCGTTCTTTTTCTTGATTTCATTCATGACGTTTACTGTGTCCAATTACATTCCATAAAGTAAGAAGCCGGTGAAGTGATAATAATAATTTTGGTTTACATGCCAAACTGCTTAGCACATTAGTCAACCAAATGTCACATGAAGGAAAAGTTATACTAGTAAGAACAGAAACAAAAAAGGTAACTATTTTTGTAACTGTATTTTC